>JANHGB010034712.1:0-38153 GCA_026283785.1 Coracopsis vasa
GTGTTATTACTTTTGCTTCAGAGACAGGTAGCAATAATGTAAAGGCCCTTCTTGCACACACACCACCTGTCTTCACACACAGCCTCCATGTATAGACAGTACCTCTACAGTCCTCGCTCACACACACAGTCTTCCTCATACACATTGAACCACCACAGGCCATCACCACCCCAGGCAGGAACAGGCCACTCCATGGACACAGCCATCCTTGCACACACCTGCAGCCAGCTCACACCCCAACAACCTACACCTTCAATAGTCAGCACAGGCAGGCCTGGAGTGCTGCCGGCCTCTTGGGCACAGCAGGATGACCACTCTTGCTCCTCAGCTCCAGCACAGAACTGGAGAATGACCCAGTGTTGCCTGAGCCAGATATCAGCACAGGGACCCTCCTGAGACAGGTTGTGATGGCTAAATAATATGTTATGAAACCCTTTGCTGGAGTAAGTGGTTAACGGTGTAAACAGTCATACCCTTGACCACAGATAGGCATGGCCACTGCTTGTGCTCTCAACCCAGCTTCTCATAACATCCTGAAACAGCTGTACAAGACCATCCAAAACCTTGGCATCTGCTAAAATACACAAACTTGATGTATTTTTGTTAAAATTCACTTTGTGTTCTAGAAAGAGGAAAAACACCCAACCAAGCCCCAAATCTCTGACAGTCCTTGGACGCCAGTAGGGCACTGGGCTCTGTCTTCATGTTTGTAATGTGTGCAAGGAGCACAACCAAGCGAGGAAAGCACTTGTGGGAGTGAACATCGGTCAGCCAAAAAAGTTTGGTGCGCTGGGGGTACCACTGTGATAATTTTTCCTTTCAGAGCTGGCACAGCCATCAGGGATGCCACAGGACACAAGGGCTGGCTCTCCCCAGGCTGGTGCTGCAACTGCTCTGCAGAGCAGAAAACAATTCAGTAGGACACAGAAGTATTGTCCAGAATAAGTATTTACAAGGCACATCATGGGGCACTCGGCAGTTGCACATGAAGAAGTGGATGGTCACATGGTGCTGACTGCTCTTTCCAGATGCTAAATTGTGTTTTAAATGATAGGAATAAAAACATGTCGGAACTTCCCTGCTGTTCCTCTTCCAGGTTAAGCAATGGCTGTGGGCACTGCTGGGACGTTGAGCAATGGGAGGAAGGGGAGACGGCAGCGGCTGCCACAGCCTGGGAAAGAACAGGCACTTGCAACACCCCATCTCCCAGAACCAAACTGCATTCCCACGGGTGCTACCAGCTCCCACTGTGGCAAACCCAGTCTTTCAGGAGGACTTCTGGTGCATCCTGACAGAGCATCCCTTGCATCTGAGACCTCTTGTGCCAGCAAAGGTGCACCTCTGCTGGGAAAAGCCAAGACCTGCCAAAGACAGACACCATTGCTTTGAGAGCCCAGTCCAAGGCTGCCTGACAGAAATGGGTTTGTCCCAGCACACATGTGTGAGGGAGGCTTTGTAGTCCCATCACATGCAACCTGGCACACCCCTGCCCTGAACCATCCCTGCTCCACCCAGCTCTGATTTCCTTCTCCTCCCTTCCAGAAAACGGGAGTGTGCCCACACTTCCACCAGGTCTTTTGGCTTGGTGTGGATTGCTGCTGTATGCTCCTCAGTGATGCAGGACTGCTCCCCTGCTCTCCCTCCAGCACCCAAGCCTTCTGACCATCCCGGTCCTCTCTGCTTGCACCCTCCTTCCCATGCCAAGACGGGCTCCTCCATGGGGTCTAACAGGCAGAGATCAGGCTGCACCTCTTCCACGCAGCTAGGCCCTCAGTGCAAGTTTACCTGTGCAAAAATACACTGCCCAAACAGCCTTCACACACTTGTCTCCCCTAGCTTTAGCACAGTGCTCCCCCCATCATGCCAGCAGCCAGGCACTCTCCATGGCTTTTGGTGCTGTCCCTGCACTGAAGTCATAGAATCACAGAATCATAGAATAGTTAGGGTTGGAAACAACCTTAAGATCATCAAGTTCCAACCCCCCTGCCATGGGCAGGGACACCTCACACTAAACCATGTCACCCAAGGCTCTGTCCAACCTGGCCTTGAACACTGCCAGGGATGGAGAATTCACAGCTTCCTTGGGCAACCCATTCCAGTGCCTCATCACCCTTACAGTAAAAAATTTCCTCCTTGTATCCAATCTAAACTTCCCATTTAAGTTTTAACCCATTACCCCTTGTCCTATCACTACAGTCCCTAATGAAGAGTCTCAAATTTGCTCCATCGCAAGCTATGTTCTTTCCTTCTGCCTGGAATTACCCAATCCCTGCTCAGTGGCACCTGGGTGAGACTTGTGCCCCCTGCTGCAGCAAAGGGCTCAGGCCATAAGTTCACCTGCAAGCCTGGCCAGGCCATGTGGAGAAACTGAGACATCCATCAAGACCTGCATGCTTTGAGAGCAGCCTATCCCACTGGGAGGAGTTCCCTTCACCCCTTGCTCCATCAGCAGCCATGCTCCTGCCTCCACCTTCAGCCAGGGGAGCACTGGGATACAGGCTGCTCCAGCTCCACATTCCCATGTGCTGTATCCTGGGGATCACAACCATGGGCCCATTTCCCAAAAAACCTTCTGCCTCAAACCACCTGCTTAGCTCTTCCCTTTCCTTCCTCTCTCACCTTCCAACTTCATAGCACGAATCCCAGGTGCCTGCCACCCCACACATCTCATTGCTCTCCCATTGCAGCTTCAGGCTACTGCAGCCTCCATCTTCCCCCGCTGAGACCCCCCTCAGTACCCTAACACCACTGTGCCCATGCAGCACAGCCCCCAGGCCAGAAATAGGCACCAGCCTGATCCCTCCTTGCTGCGAGGAGGTGAGGACCAGGCCCAAAGAGCTACAGGAGATGAGCAGGTGCCTCTGGAAGAAGAGGCATCAGAGGCAGGGAAGAGGGCAGCACCGATCCACCAGCTGTGCCCTGGAAGTGCTGCCGGGCAGCAGCATAAATAACACAGGATATCCCCCCATGCCAGAGAGCCAGGCCACTGTCTTCTTCTGCCCCATTTGTACCAGAGTCCCTGTCGAGAGATGACTCAAGGGACAGGTGTGTGCTTTCATGTCCAGTTTTATTAGTGTTGCATTAGTACCATAAAATAGTTGACGAGGTCGAGCACGTTGCAGTTTGTTCCAAGAAAAAAAAAACACAAACAAACAAAAAACCAACCAAAAACCCAAAGGCTATTTACATTTCATCTGTCTTCAGGAAAAAAAAACCAAACCAAAACCCAAACCCAACAACCTAGAACCCACACAATACAACAATGAAACAGATGGACAACTCGGGAATCTACAAAGTGGTAACGTCTCCTTATACACTGCAGCCGCGACAAGGCTGGCAGGACGCAGCCCCGGTACCCATTCTTACAAGGTGCTTCCCCACATCTACATACAGACAACGCTCTGCAACACCCTGGCCAAGGCACAAAGCAGCAGCTGACTGGATGTAGCCCCATTCTAGTGCTCTTCCTTAAGGAAACTAGTGACCTGCTGCTTCCCAAGCTGGCATTTCCCGATCTCCCACAGTCTGTCCCAAAGCAGCCAAATGACCCTGCAGAAGCATCTCCCATGAGAACGCCACTGAAGAGGCCCCAGGAAGCCTCCCGGAGATGCTACTGCTCATTTCTGGCCTTCTCCCTGCCAGACAAGCCCAGAGGGAGTGCCACACTAAAATGCCATCACACAGCTATCTGCTGACATCAAGACTCCCTGAACGAAGGGGACACAGGCACTGCATCCAACATAGCTTCAGGAAAGCTCCAGGGCTCCCAACCCTTTACTGCTGCACAGTGGGACTGCCCTAATTCCAGCCTTCCCAATTCCTTGGCACACCAAGCATCAGGAGAAGGCCACCAGCCCTGCTACCTCTTGCCAGGCTTTTCTTAAACATGGAGGTGCTGGGTGCAATACCCTCCACAGCAGCTCTCCAGTGCTCTCTCCAACACACTGCTGGTGAGAAACACAATGGGGCCTGTGCTGCAATTGCAGGTTAAGCACGGAGCAGTGGGGTTCTCAGCTGAGTTTGATGATGGAAAGCAAACCGGCACATCTCTTCCAGCCACCTACCCTTGCCCTCTCTGCAGGATAAAGCCACAAGCATGTGCTAATTAAAGCAGCAAAGCACAGTCGAAGAAACAGCGACTCTCCCCAAACTCACAGGTAATTACGGAGGGCTCTGCAGTTACTGCTGAGATGTAAATGGTAACAACTGAACTGGATGGAAACTGCAGCACTGAGTTAAAAACAGCCACCCAAGGCATCAAGTCAGCAGCGCCGCAGGAGAGCCAGCCCTGATTGAACACTGGCAGGGCTGAGGTCCAGCCTTTGTCTCCAGGAAACTCAGCCTGGAAGAGCAGGAAGCACTAGAGGTGCAACACGACGCCACAAAACCCTTCCATCTTTCATCCGCTCACCAGCGCTGTTAAACTAGGTCAGCATCGCAGAGCCTGGCGCAGCAGTGAGCCCGCTCCTGAGACCTTGCCTCTGAGCAAGGTGGGGGCCCTTCATCCAACAGCAGCTGGAAAAGAAACCAGCTGCTTTGAGAAGCCACAGCCAGGGAAGCAGCAGATGAGAGCTCTGGGACACAAAGGGACAGGGAGACCAGGGGACACTGCCTTCAAAGCACCTCCCAGCCAGAGATCAGCTGAGATGCTGCCCGCTCCAGCCCCTGCCTTCACTGTTAGATGGCATGGTTCCAAAGCAAGCCCTGCCTATGCCACGGCATTTCTTTGTTCGAGTTGCACCTTCCTCACCAGAACTCTAAAGAGCTGGAAGCAGGGCGGTGCTGCCTCTGCTCTAAGCCATCCTTCTGCACTTGCCAACCCACACACAACCATCTACCCTGGCCATGCTGGTGCAGCTCTGGAGGCACCTCTCTCTGGCTGGCGGGGCTGGATCTTGGCAGGCTCCCCAGGAAATTGTTAGGGAAGCTGGGAGGGTGGAAGGCCCAAGATCCCAAAATGGCGTGAGCCACATGCATGCTTTGACACTCCTTTTCCTTAGAGCCAGAAACCTGTTTCTCCTCCAGTCAGGGACAGAAACAGCTGCACAAAGTGGCTCCACACAATACAGGAGAAACAACAGGGGCACAACACCCTGACTGGAGCAGCACCACCAAACTCACATGCCAGCCCTTGCCTCCAAGGCAGGGAAATGCCACAGCCATTCCCCCAGGCACACAGCTGGACTCCAGGAAGACAAGGCTGAGGAGCCACGATGTTTCCTTGTATGTTATAGAGGCATTTCAGAGCAATGGCAGCTTTCCACAGGGGAGGAGCCCTGCGGAGACGCAAGCCCTCAGGCCTCAGGCATACAGAGTTTCCTGGTGAATTCACTTGTATGAAGTTAGAACAAAACACAAACCAACATGAAATGCAACGAGCAGAAGTGTTTCTCTCACACATATACACACACACACACACACACACACAGAGATTAGAATAGGGCAACACACATTTGACAGGCAGGACCCTGGAAATCCTGTCCTAGCTACCATTTGTTTCTTTACAGTAGGTTGAAATACAAAGAGGAGCACAGTGATTGTTCCTCCCTTACCCCCCCAGTAAACAAAGTTATTGCAGTCAGTCATTCCACCCCACCTCTGCAGCAGTATCATGCTCTGGTACTGAGAGCTGCCCAGGCTGCATGCGGGTCCTGGCACTGGAATCCAGCCCAACCACTCCTGTCACACCAGCGTGCGACTCGAGGGAGAAATCACACACTGACTGTTTTCCTTTAAAAATCTTCTTTTTTTCCCCAATGCCACAGCCTCAATAAAGAAAAAGAAGTGATGTGCTTATACACCATCTCCCGCACCACCGCTGCTAGGCAACACTACACTGTCCCATAGCATCAGCTCAGGTCAACCGAAAACACATGAACTGAGGTACACGACGACATCTGAGTTACAGACGAGCTTTTGTCACAGCCAAGAGCTAGCAGACAGCAGGCACACCTGCCTGCGGGCCTGCGGGAAGAAACGCACTACTGCAACTAGACAATATGTCCTGCCCAGCAGTGTGCCACCAGGCGTGGGTCCATGTCCTCCTCCACAGCGTGGTTTGAAGGGAATACCCAGTCCCTGGCCAAGTAGGTTGCACTTGTGCTGTGAATGGGTTTAATGAAATCAGAGCTAGTGAAGCAGCCCGCACTGTGAGCTGCAATAGGCACTGGATCCACCAGGGACCATCCTCTTGCCTAATAATCCCTTGCTCCTCATCACCAACAGAGCACACTACCACTGTCCTGCCCGAAAGAACCCAGGTGGCCCCTGTGTAGAGCAGGCACAGGTACAGGCAGGGTAAAGCGGGTCCCCCAAGCCTTTAAAACCAGGATCAGATGGGGAAGCGAGGAGGGGAAAAGAAAGGTTCAAAAGCATCACTGCCCCCAGAAAGTGCCTTCTGGAAATGTTCACTGAGCCTGGCCTGCCCACAGGGTGGGACCCAAAAGGATCCCATCAAAAACTTCAGTCCCTTACCCCAATACACCAGAGGTGTTTGTTCTTCCACACTGCATGCACACTGTTCTCCCCAGATCCCATCTGCTTCCAGTCCCTCCTAGGCATGCCCCAGGAGGCCTGGAGAGCAGAAAACCACATCTGCAGGACCCAGAGCTGCCAAGACCTATGACTTGTCACACTGCCTCCTTGTCTCGGCACCTCAAGCATCCCTGGCAGCAGCGAGGTGTACAACATGAACACAAGCGCAGCCAGAGCCAAGCCAATGGTGCAAGACACCCAAGAATCTCACTACTCCATCTCACAGGATGTCTTGCTGCCTGAGGCGGGGAGAGAACCTGGCTGGCTTTATCCTCTCTCATGTCCCAGTTACAGCTTCCATTACATCAGGTGACTGAAACCCCTAGGCAAAGTCTCAGCCCGTAGGCAATGCTATTCCAGGGCAAAAGCATATCCTGCTGGGGAAGGGATGCAATCCGCAAAGAAATTCCTGTAGGGAGGAATACTCAGAAAGCAGAAGGTAAGAACAACATCCATCAACAGGACAGCCCGTGGAAGACTGCATACCCCCAGCATCCTTCATTTTTGTTAAAGTCTCTCAGTCCCTGTGAGGAGAGGTCCTGTGTGGTTCAAGGGCATGGTGAAAACACACTCCTGCAGTGGCCCTGAAGCCAGGCAGTCTGCACCCAGCCTGGAGACGTGCACGAGGGAGATGGCAGCAGGCTCTGGGGAGCACAGTGCAGTCAGGGCAGGACAAAGGCAGCAGATAAAGCAGCCCATGCTACTTCACGTGTGCAGGTTGACAGATGGACAGGAAGGCAGCTGGACATGCAGAGCGCCTGGCTGGCTCCCAGTCCAGCCAGACAGTGATGTATGACATCACAGACAACGGCTCATCTTCCTGGGTTTATTTTTTTTGGCAACTTATTTCCCCCCCATTTTTTTTTGTAATTATTATTATTTTTTTAGAAAGCATTAAAAAAAATCTGCAGCTGTTAAAAAAAATCCTTTCCCTTTAGAGGCTGGACGAGGTTTTATTGACAGGTAAATAATCGGTGTGAGTATGTAAATAGCAGCGACCTCACTGACGCGGCACCCCTCAGCTGCACAGCCAGCTGTGGGGACATCGTGACTGGCTCGGTTTGGTCATTGTCACAGACCTGGGACACTGGAGTTTCCTTACTTACACATAGTGTTTCCCTAATTCCGGTTCCTGTCCAACTCTCCTCAGGCATCACTTCAGCACAAACACCTGCCCGTCCCCATGGCAGACTTGGGGATCTCCTCCCCAGACCTCTCTAGCTACGCAAGTGGTTTGTTTTTCAAGCCAGACAGTTGAACTCCCTCCAGACTTGCTGATCTCTCATCCTTTGGCAGCAGGAAAAAAGAATGGCCATCTTTTTTTTCCTGGAAAGAAACGGGAGGGGGCCAAATGCACTGCATGATCTTCCGCAAAAATCCACTCAAGCTGATCCATGGCTTTCCCAGACCACTCACACCAATGAGGTCTCAGGTTAATAAGCAGTGCAGTTATTCAGCTATCTGCTTGTAAGTGGCAGGTGTTCTTGGGCAGGTTGCCTGCTCCTGCCAACTCCCCCACGACTTCATGTTGTCAGCACATCTATATTTAAGACTGGGGTTTTTTTGCCTTTGTTTAAAGGGGTTTCCTTCCCTTGTAGTAAACTTAAGAGTTAATAGAAAAAAGTAATTCGAAAGTAATCCAAGCACATCTGTAATTAATTCTGCAGGAGAGGGCACAGAGATGCGAGTCAGAGTTGGCACGCAATTCCTGGCTCCTGGTGTGCAGTCCCGGGACGGACAGAAGGTCCCTCTGCCGAGCATGGCTAGAAGTTAGATTTGGAGTGTCCAAATATGCAGATGGGAAAGTGCTTGACATGAGAGGACCACTGTGCTGCCAGCTGAAAGAACTTGACGTCGTTCCACTCCACCCCATCGATGAGGACTGCAGGGGATGGTGAAAAGAGAGGAGAGTTAGAAAACACCAAACAGAAGTGGGCAACATGAAACAGCTTTGCTACAAACCTCCCTGCAGTCAGCAGAGGGAGGCCTGGCCACATTCTGGGCCCAGGCTACATGCTGCTCTGCTTGGCCACCCCACCACTGTAAATAGCTGCACACATCAGGGAGAAAGGCTCCATAGCAGACCAGGTTTAGAGAGAACAGCTCAGACTGTTGTTCCAGCATTGCTCATCAACACTGGAGCTCCCCAGACTGCTGATTTCAATGTCACCTGATTTGATTTCCTGAATTTCCCAAACACACTTCATTTTCTTTTATGGGAAAATGCACACTGTAAGAGTTGAACATCAGTCTCTCATCATGGGCACTTCTAACCAGATCCACAGCTTCTAAAGAGGAGCCACATGTTCTGTGACCACCCCTCAACACTCACCAATCTCACAGGGACTAAGCCAGGATTAAGGAAGGGATCTAAGCAGATCCCTCTGCTGTGAACAGTGGTGGTGATTATCAACTGAATAGGCTACAGGAGTAGTTTTGATACTGGTGGCACAGCTCCACTGACAGCCCCTTTATGTCTGTCTGCCAGATGCATACGTGGCTCCTGCTACAATGAGCTTTTGTGCCACAATCCTGACCAGAGGAGCAGCACCACTCCCACTGCTCTCCACCATCACTTGCACCAGACACGCAAGACAGAGCAGACAGGGAGGGGAATGAAGCCTGGCCCAGCCATTGTCCCCACCCAGGGCATGGATTCAGAGAAGTTTCTGGGTAAGGGAAGATATTCCCACATCAAAGACCTATTAAAGCATTCTCCTATGCCAGACACATCCAAGCCCATTCCCCAGGAACACCCCCATTATGTTGGCTCCAGGGTGTAATGGCAGGACAGCAGGTCAGGCCCTTGTCTGTAGGACAATGCTAGCATGAGCCTTGCCCCAGAACCCAACAGAATGCAAGCACTGCACTTACCACGCAGCATGTTCTGCTGATGTTTTGCTGTGCAAATCAACCTGCTGATTCCTTCAATACACTGGCTCTTTGACTCAATCTCCTTGTCTTTTGTTTTCTTGGGCAAAAACATCACTGGAAGAAAATCAAACCAGCACACAGTGAATCTCTGTCACTCTCAGGCAAAACTTGTTTGGGTTTTTGCATTTAAACATTCATGTCTGAAAATTCTAGCTCTAATTTTAACTCCTAAAATCATCCCTGTTTGGCAGGAGTTTGACTGTGTCAGTGCTGAGCACCATCACCTATGCACATGGACATCTTAAGTCCTAAGTGCCCCCATATGAAGCATTCCCAGCTCATAACCCAGGCCCGAAAGGGCACCTTCAGGGTAACTCCTGCTGCTCTGTTGGGACACCAGGGAAAACAGCAGCATCTGTACCGGTGCTCAGTCCGCGCTCTGCGCTGGATGAGGGATCTGGCGGGCGGCTGCACCACCTAGGGACAGTCCCATATACTGCACACGCTGACGGGCAACGCTGCGCTCCAGCCTCCCTCTCTCTGCAGGCAGGTCTGCTGCACCAGCAGACACCTGGCAAGCAAGAGGGATTAAACTATGGGAGGCTGGTGGAGAGGGTAAGCATTAGGAGACCTAAAAAAGGGTCCTGTTCCCCGAGAATTATCCAGATGCATGAGTAAAGTTGTACAAACTGACTCCACAAAAAGCTGGTTGTGTTGAACACCACTGCTCCAGGCTGGGCCAGGTGCACTGAAGAACATTTTGAGTATCTTAGGATTGCTTCTCCTGTAGGCATGCCACTTAAAATGGATGTGGTCAGGCATGGGAGCTCTGGTACCAGCAGTACCACAGCTATGTCATTCATAGTGACCTGGCTGTAGGGTTATGCATCTATGTCCTGCAGCCATTAGTCCAGGAGGCTCTGTCAGCCTTCTTTAAGATCCAAAAAAAGCAGGCTTCCACCAAGAATGACTCCCAGTCCAACAGGCAGAAAGATGTCGTGAAGGACAGCTACTGGCAGTTGAATGTAAGTGCAGCACTACCTTTGCTGCTTCCCTGAAAATACTTCACTGCAGAGGTGCTCTCTATTTTTACTACGTTTCACATTACAAAGGCCAGGAGTAAATACAGGATTATTGACAACACTTAAAATGCCTTTTGTTTGTTTTGAGAAAATAAGACTTCAAAAGCAGAAGATTAAAACTTTAAAAGGTTAACATCAGGCTTTGTGCTGAAAGCATTCCTCTTCTACCTCCTTTTGTCCCACAGAACACTCTGTACAAGAACGTAAGAGCTCCTGTAGAAGAGCTTATATTGCTGCAATCCTGCTGTTTGACACCACCTCTTGTGTGCACAAGCACACCTAGCAATAGCTTGGCAGGTCTGGTTGATGCATTTGTCCAGCTGTGACAGTGGTATTCTAACACAGGATACCACATCAAATCCAGCAAAACATCTCTGCTGGGGCTGCTGCCATATGCTGCAATATGATGGGATGCACACTGTCCTGCACATCTGCCATGTGACAGAGAGACCAGAGCATGGACCTGTACATGTTGAAGTCGTCCCTGACTCTTGCGGTCAGGGCAAAAGCTGCCTCATACCTAATCCAACACTGCAAACCAGCACCAGCAGGCTCACAAGGAACACAGGGAAGATGTACAGAGCAGCATGCCTTCTGGCTTTCTGAACAGCCACCCACAGATGTCCCTGCTCTGTCCCCACCTTGGTTCTCTTGAGCTATACCATCTCAGCTGTTCAGCTATAAGGGTGAACTCATCCCCTTTTTACAGCACAAATAGGAAACACCTTTTCAAAGAATCACCTTATTCAGCCACTTCCCATCTACAGACAGATTAGGATTTTGGGGATAAAACCATGACTAAGGTGCTGTAACGCAGGACGGACAAGTCAGGCAGCCCTGGAGCAGCAGAACAGGGAGAGCAGCATTGCACTCTTGGCCTTTGGCAATACTAAATGTGTCACTTTACCTTTCTTGTTCTTCTCTTTTGTCACAACAGTCATGGACATCGTTGGAGTGGTGGCAATCTCACCGCTGGCAGGTAACCTGCTGACCTGGAGGGACCGGAAAGTGCATTTCAGTGTGTTTTTGGTAGTGGAGGGGTCCTTCTTCTCCGGGTCTCTCTTTCTGTCCATGGGTGGAGCTGCAATCCAGTAATCCACCTGCAGGCCCATCAACTCAGCACCAACGCTCTGGCTGGAAAACAAGAGAAGGTGGTAATTTCTGGGCAGCTCTCAGCAGAGCTCCCCCCATCTGTGTTTTTCAGAACGGCTGCTGCTCCGAGGACAAGCACTTGGCTCTTCGGGAAATCAGGCAGCAACATTTCACAGTGAGACCCAATAATCACAAAAACACAGGAAATCATTACAGATTACATTACAGTTTACATGATTACATTACAGAGTCACATTACATGGTGGTATCAGTTTGGCAGCACAGACCTGAAATGAACTGAGACAAGCTGACCTACTGCACAGCCAGAAGGATGGAGCAATGGGAAAGTTTCCTAACACTATGCTGAGTTCAATGACTCCGCTTGCAAACATGGTCACTGAGGTGGTCCAGATCACTTGCAGTCTTTGAGTGGGAAAGAGGCTGTAAGCACCTTCCTGCTGCCTCCTGACCACCAATGAGTGAGTGAGTGGCCAGGCACAACACGGCCAAAATCAGCTCTGAACTGGGGTGAACAAAGAGCTGGTGGGTCCCTCAACATTAGGCACTCAGTTCTCAATCATCCTGTCTTGCTTTCACCTTCTATGCTCGTGAGTTCCTCCTGTCACCTGCTGCTTCCCTACTTGTCCAGATGCTCCACCAAGTCACACAGGATCCCTGCTCTTCCCAGGTCCCTGTAATGAAGTTGGTATGGGGCAATCTGCCCTGCAGTGTGCTAGGGAATTCCAGAACTGGGAAAATGCTCTGCAAGTCCTGTGATGTTTGCTAAACAATGACAGATTTCAGGACGGGATCTGCTACTGAAACCTGCCATGCATCATGTGGTAACAGACGTGCATCACCAAAACATGCTACCAGCCTTTCCTGAGCCAGAAAAATGAAGATGAGCAGCCTGGGAAATTCCACCCCTTACCTGCCTCTCGCTGGCTAACCCCAAGTAGAGCAGGGGTTCATCATTCAGCAGACCTATGGCTGACAGCCTATACTTCTTCCTACACAATCACAGAGTGCTGAATAATAGGGAACTACTAGATAAAAAACTAAGTGAATGTACCTACCAGTCTGTATCCCCTGTTTAAGAAATGGCAATTGTTAAGGAAGAGGAATCCATGATTTCAAATGAAATATGCATCCTTTACACTGCCTGTCTAATGAGAAACTTTTTCAGGGTACAACAAGGACATACCATACTTAAAGTCCTTTCTGCAAATAATTTCCTTTTCTTTGCCATTCTCCTGAAAACCAGCCTGCAGAGTTCATCTTTGATCACCAAAACCAGGTTTGGAGTTCTCAGGGTAATTTCAGAAGAGAGATTATTTAAGGATAATGTTTTGGAGATGCAGCTTTGGATTTTAAGGCTCCTTTACATCACACTTCTCATCTCAGTTGTAAACACAAAGCATCCTAATGTTTACTATGTCCAGGCAGGATTTTCTGTTCCATTCCCAGTTATAACATGTGGCCTAATCTTTCAGTCTGGGTCATCCTCCACCCCATGCTGTCACATACAGATCAGTGCAGATGGAACCATGTTGAACCTCAACTTCCTCATTTCTTGACAATTTTACCACACAGCATGAAACCAAAAGGTACCAGAACCTAGAGCCAGAGTGTCAGCTTCAGATGTATCACATCCATGGCTCACAACTTTAATAGCCTATAGTTTGGGGGGGATGGGTGCCCAAATCACTTCCACCTTTGGAAAGCCCCCACAGAGCTCACATTTAGGAAGGCAGCTTGGCTCTTCAGAGCCAACACAGTCCCCAGCTCTCTGCACTGCCAGCCAGCTGCTGGGACCAGCCTGGGGCACAGGACTCTCCCGCCACCAAACCACAGGGGACCAACAGGAAGGAGGTGGGGAACTGGGCATCCTGGCACAGGCTAACAGCCATTAACACCTTCTGGTTGCTGGGCACCTGCTAAACTGGGACTTCCACATTTCCATTTCCTCTTGTTAAAAGGGAACTCTCTTAATCCAGTTTAAGAAATCAGAGGTTAAAGGTCCCCATTCTGTCTCCAGCATGGACAACAGGAGGTGCTGCTTAGGGAGAGCATGTGAGCTCAGTCTCTAACTGCAGAGCATTTCCTTACACTTCGCCAGCCTGACAAAAGGATTAGGAATGTTAGAGGGGACATTCCTGAATCATCCTGTAGTAGCAGTTAATGGACCTGCTATGCATGAATTTGCCTGACTCCTATTTGATCTGCTGATCCAGCTGCCACTGAAGTAGCTCAGGCAGACATGGTGCCAACATGTCTTTCCAGCTGTGTGCAGAAGTCCCTTCCTTTCTCCCTTTCAGTTGACTTCTTGACAGTGCTGCTGTGTGCCTTCAGGTCTTGTACCACAGGTTTGGTGAATGACAGTTCAATACGCAAAAAACCCACCACCACTGTGACTTCGCAAAACTTCAGTGGCTTACCTCTTTCCTCCCTTTCCCCCTAACAGAGTCCATCACTTCTAGTCTCCCCTCACAAGGCTGCTGCTCTGTCCCCTTGATCCTGTTAACTCCCCAGAACCTTTAACTTCACCATCTGCTTCCAAGTACCAGAACTGCACACAAAGCATTAAAGACAGCTACGTCAATGTTTTGCGCACCAACCAAATGAGAGTCCTGGCCAGGGCAATTCTTTACTAGCAGTTTTATAGGAGTTTCCTCCCTTCACCCCTAAAAATTTTAGCTAAGCCAGAGCTTCACATTGCCTACAGGTGCTGTCTTCCTGCTGCTGTGATATGCTTTCAGGTACACACATGAATGGGAACTGCAATTCCACTATGCTTACAGCTGTCAGCTTGCTTATTTAACAAAGTCACTCTGAACTTCTACTCACTTGGAGCTTAAAAACATAAGAATCATGAGGAATTAAGCTAGCACCCACATATATTAGGATCAGTATTTTCTTTGGATACATATCTCCCTAAAAGAATCCAGTCTCAAAGAGAAAATACCAACAGATGGAGAATATAAACTTTCCCAAACAGGCTGCCACAATGGCTCATCAGAATCAGGGTTTCTGCCAGACTACCAGAAACAAGGCCCCCTTTCTAGTTCAAATGTGTTTGCCTTTGAGAAGTGCAGCCTTTCCATCAGGTGCAAGATCCCCTCTGCCCTTCCCAGCTCCTTGTCAGCCAGCAAAGACACAGTCACTCCAGGGGTAAAAGAGGTGAAGGGGAAAGGAGACAACTTCAGGTGTTTGCTAGGAAAGAAGACAGCAGACCTATGGGTTTTTCTTTACAAAACTTTTCCTCTCTCACATATATGTCAGTTAAGACAGCCAAGGGGGCTGTAAGGAGACAAAACATGCTTTACCTTGAGGACGAGAAGCTGCCTGTGACAGACGGTGAGGAAGGTGGTGTGGGGGAGGCTTCTTTCACAGCAGGTGACACAGAAGGTGGGGTAGAAGAAAGGACACTGGAGCTTGAGGGAGCAGCATCATCAGAGTCACCTTGCAGAAGAGAAGTCAAACTGTTTGTCTGGGATCATCGCACAGCTCAACACATGCACACTGGGACAGCTCAGTCCCTTTGCTCGTGCTCCTCCTGCACAGGTTTTGTGCAGACTCTATCCAGAGATCAGCTAGCCCATCACTTCTGACTGCCTCCACACTTAAACTGGGGGACTTTCTATGTTTGGGTAATAGGCAGGCACAGACATTCACACTCCTCTGGGCTCTCGCAGAGTAACCCACAGAAGGGCTGCCTCCACAGAGAAACCTATGTGTGACCCAGGCCACAGGAATCTGAGTTTAATAGTGAGGTAATGTAAGAAACAATCCCAATAGATGAGGGAAAAAGTATTCCTGACTAGAGCTGCATTTGAAGGAGAAAACATTGACAGAACAGCACTACCTCATGTCCATGTGTGTAAGCAGGCAGTATTGTGTACCTCAGCTTTGTACTTCCCCATTACAAAAGTGTCTAAATTTGTTGTCAGATTGGTGAACTGGTTGCTATCCCGGAGTTCCCAGTGTTAGGCACATGTTTGAGACTGATTTTATTAGGCAATTGAGCCCTAACTGTGTAGGAAGCATAAGGAGACAGGTATGAACTTCTGATGAACTGCCTCCCCAGTTTGGAGCAGAAACCTCAAATAACCACAGCAGTGATTGCACCCCTCTGAAAGCACACATAAGAAAAATTGGTGCTCGTACATATATAAGTGGAACTTCCCTGGATGAGGGTGTGGGGATTTCAGCTGGCCTGAAGCTCCTTGTAAAACAGCAATAGAAAGGGCCTCTCTCAAGAGAGAGGCCTCTCTTTCTGCAGACAGCTGCCAGGATTCAAGGCAATGGAACTGGGAGGTAGTGAGACCCAATTCCCCCTTACAAAACTCCAAGATGTCAGCAATGGACAAGTTTGTTCAGCCTATCAAGTCAGGCTCCCACCACCTGTACGACACAGAGCACACACAAGATGCTTGTTACCTGATGTTGCGGAAGATTGTTCCACTATTCCAACCTTCACCACCTAGAGAGGGCAAAACAGAAGATCTCTGTGAAACATGAGACCCCTGAACTCCAGGAATCCCCAAACCAAGCTCATGTCTACAGCCCCCTAGCATTGTCCCTGCAGTCAGAGTAGTGTTAAAGTATGTTAAAAAGCGAAGTCTAAGAGCCAGGCAGGTCCCAACAGTGTCCAGTCAAGCAGTACCAGCTCACAACCCTTCCCTGACCTATACAAAAGACAGCACAGAGCCTGTGGAGCTGTAGCAGACCTGCACAGCTCTGAATAGCCCATTGTCAGCCCCAAGCTATGGCAACTACCATGCCTGCCTGTGACACCTGTGGGAATAGCACAGGGAGGAGAAAGGAACATAAATATCCCCTTAGCACTGCTTTGATACACCTGCTAATTATAGACATATTGCTTCCACCACACCAGTGCAGCCGGTTCTAGGGTGCAGCATAGCTGGGGTTTGTTAGAAAACCACAAAAGCAAAGTATACTTTCTGATCAGAGTTTTCTGATCTCTAAACAACGGAAATATCTGGCAAAGAAGACAGAGCTCATAGCAAAGCCTTTGGGCATAGACATGGATAAACCACCACATGGACAGGTCATATTGATCCCAATCTCACTGTAATAAGGATAGAAATGTGTTCTGATGAGGCCAACCACCAGCTAGGTTAATGATAAATGCCATGGGCAATAATTTGTGGAACAGAGCATGCTACAAAACTCAAGCTCCCAAGGACACACTATGCCTAGAAAGATAAAATGACCCTTGGTGATGTAAAAGCAGGGACCTCCTGTAGCAATCATTTGTACAGTGTACAGGGATCATTACTCTAAACACTGCAGAGGAGAGCCCCTTCTTAAGGTCCTTAAGAAACTTGTATTGAGCAGTAATGTCTACCTGTATAAATGCTGACAAATGGGAAAGAGCTGCAAAGGGATCTCAAGTCAACAAAACCTGCTTCAGAATAAAAACTGATGTCATACAGTCTATTTTAGTTTGAAAACAGAAGATTGTTAAGTTTAGACATGACCATATCTAGACTACATCTCTAGGGAGCACATTTCTGTGCTATGGGATCAAGAAAAAGGACCTAATCATTAGAAGCCAAAACCTTTGCAAAGTTCGGAATCGGGGGGTGGGGGGGGATGTACGCTCAACACCAGATCCCGGAGAGGTGTCAGGCTCTGGTGGATTCTGTTTGTTCCAGTCTTGGAAAAGCCATAGTGAACTCAGCAGTGTGTGCAGAGGCTCCCTGAGGGGATGCTGGCTTGGGAGAAGAAGGCTGCACCTCAGTTTGGCCAGTCTCCATCCAAAGGACAATAAATCAGGTTCTGGAGCTCAGCAGCCATTTGTGCTGTATGTGTTAATCCCCAAGAGGATGTTTCACACATTGTACATAGCTGTGAGCAAGAGGAGGTGAGGCAGAAGTTAGGGGAAGAACAAGCAACACAGAAAACTGCCTACAGCCACCTTGATCTGCAAGCCAGACAGGAAATCTCTCTGGCCTTTTTCTTCTTGCTGACTGACTAAAGACACTTGGTTCAGACACATGGAAGGAAGAAAAGGTTAAATCCTTTCCCTCCATTCAGGGAAGCACTTGAGACTGCTGCAGTCCCAACAATGCCTCCACCCAGGAATGCTGCAGCAGCCAGCCTCCATTGCCTTCAGGAAGGGGGTGCATCCTGTTAACCCCCCTGTCAACTGGTTGTCAGCACAACACAGGCGCACAACTGTGCAGTCTCACCACCAGACTCAGGCTTTCACACCCAAATGGGCCCCCTTGCGAGGCTCCACTCCCACTACTTCAGAGCCCAGCTGAGCAGCACAGCACTGCCCTGCTTGCTCCTGGGTCACAGACACTGCAACCCAGCTGCAGGACATCAGGTTTTGCACTCTAAAAGCCAACAGAGACCAGCGTACATCAGGAGTCACAAAACCAAATGTCACTAGCTCCTGTTCTTCCTTTGCCAACAGCTCTAGCAGGCTGCAACTGAGGGAAAGAGCTTCCATGTTCACCCTCAGACTTTGTGAGATGCCTGCAACTGGCCTTTCAGCGTCTCTTCAGATGTGTCTCATGGGGAATTACTATGTCAGGAACACTTCAGAAGCAAGAATAAGCAGCACTGATTTGCCCCTCACCACCAGATGACACAAAGTCAGTCTGTGCTTTCAAGACAAGTTTTGTTGGGAGCTGGCAGCATTATTCACACAACAGAGCTGTTTACTCTTGCCACTTTCAGACAATCAAATCCAGACTGGAAATGCACTGCTTGTGTTTTAGAGCAACTGGACAAACACTGAGCCCCATTTTCTTGCACATAGCACTGAACTAGGCCCCAAAGAAAGGCATTGCAGAGCCTAGCAGCTATTGCGAGACAAGTCCTGCAGCTTCCAGGCTCTTCTGAGCTTTTCATGTTACTGGGAATGGTGAAACTGCTGTTTTGTAACACCAGTTCTTCACCAGCAATCACAGTTCATGGGATGGGCAAGGTCACAGCAAAGCTGATTAGCAGGGAACAAATCAGGAAGATGCATCTCCGCTTTTGCAGAAGACATCTTTCCTTCTGCAAACAAAAGTAGATTGTCATCTCAGGAACAGGACAGAGAGAGACTCTCACTCTGAAGAGACACCAGAGTGAAAGTATGGTCAGCCTGAGTGCAAGAGAGACTGAGTTCTTTAAACACCCTCGGATTTCAGATTAGCTCTGACACACTAATAGGGATACCAACGGAATGCACACAAGTCAGCTTAACACAGAGAGGGCAGAACAAGACAGCCAGCATGCAAAAAAGAGAAGCTACAAAAGAGAAGCAAAAACTGTGAAGAGGACATCCAGTAGCTGAAGAGCAGTCAAGAAAAATCCTTTTGGTCGCAGGTCAATGACTTTATACCTAAAACTTAATGAATTGAAGAGCATGATCAAATAAGGGGAAGGAAGCTATAAAAGGCAAAGTACACAGTGCACAAAACACACTGACAGAAACACAAACATACTCCTGCCTACATACTCTGTACATAGCCACCTAAATTGGGAATATTTAATGATAATGACAGGAGGAAAAGCCAGGGACTGCTATCCCAAACACATATTCACATAATGAAATTCATTAAATAGCTACTGCCCAAGTCTCAAACTTCACAGTGGTATAAAATGATCTCTCTGATGGGAAGTACTCTCCACTTCCCAGAAGCAGATGAGGACTGGAGACCATTCATGACAAACACACAGAATACTGACACTGAAATAGCAACTTTGGCCAAATCTATCACCCAGGGTGATACTGGGCACAGCAATATTGACATCAGGTTTCCAGGAACACACCACCTTCCTCCACATGCAGCCCAGCAGTAATCCTCCACCATGTAGGTGCTTTGGTCTGCAGCAAAAGACAGGCTGTGGATCAGAGCACTTCAGCATCACACTTTCCTCTCTGTATTGAATGAGCAAGGCTATGGTGCCTGCTTCAGTGCCTACAGGCATACAGCACAGAGCTGCCGGGAAAGCAAAATATACCCTTTCACTTTGTTGAGGGATTGTAGAGGCTTGCTTACATCCCAGGCAGATGCATCAACTATCAGATGCTCATGCTGACACTCTACCTTAGAGTACCCACTGCTTCTGCTCTACCCCAGAGACCTGATATATTTAGGTTAACACTTGTGGACATATTCTAGCTGGCTTGAGACAGCATAACTAAGACAACACTCACCCCGACAAAAGGAATGAACTTCTGCGAAGATTCTTCATCAGGGCTAAAGGCAAAGAGAAAAGAGTTGTTAGCAGCTTGCTTCCTCACTGGACACAATATTCACTTCATATGTTGCATTCAAGCATGCAGCAGGGACGGACAGTATGCAAGCGCCAGTCCAATGTCTCCTCTCAAGGCCCCCTGCCAGCACGCTAAGAATCTGCATGGGTGGGGAAGAGCACGCAGCTTACGGCACATCTCTCAGGGGAAAGGTCTCTTCCTCCCTCCCTCACGCTTGACAGAGAAACATGCTTTAATGGCATTGCAGTCATTACAGACACACGACCTCCAACTGCAAGGAAATGGATCTGTGCCACAACAACACTGAGAACTGTGCATTACTTACTAGTACCTGAAGCTCTCTGCACACATGGCCTTCACGCGTCCCACCTTTGGAGTCATGTGCCATACCTTGCATATCCCAGCATCGCTAAAGCAGTTAGCCTGCCACAGGGTTACAAGCTGTGACACGTGGTTATTTGTATAGCACTAGCAAGTACGTGTACACACACACACTCATGCACACAGATACATGTTCCCTGCCACTGGGAGCTTGCAGTCCCCTAGACAGGCACACTAGAGAGGCTGGGCACCAGAGCACACTGGGTAGATCAGGACACCAACTCAAGAACAGCAAACAGCTAAACCAAACCGAACAAAATGCACACCATGTGCCAGAAACAACTGAAGACAACACTACACATGTTTTGAAAGCAGGAAGGCATCAGCCCTTCCTGATCTGGCCCTGCCCAGGATTCAGAAGCCAGAGGGTGGAAAAGGGCCAGCAACAAAAGTCACAGTCAAACCTAGCAGGAATTAGGAGAGACCCAACAAAGATAAGAGGGGGAAGACCTGAGTGAGGACGCAGGCAGGCTGGGGGAGCCTGCAGAACCTCTGCTTCCTTCAAGGGCACAGAGATGAAGGGACCCACAGGGTGAGGAGAGGACTGCAGGAGCATGTCCACGAACTGATTCAGCACTAGAAGTGACTACATCAGCAAGACACACAACATTCTCAGTGGCCAAGCACAGGAAACAGGTAGGAAGCAGACAAACACAGAGTTCTCATGTTTCTCTTGTGCATCCCTCAGAGCTTGGAGCATTGCAACATTCAATGAAAGACCATCCAGCATTTCCTTCATCCAGAATATTGCTCTGTACAGCACAAACATTTCAGGAAAGCAGGTATTTCTGTGCTGTTTCCAGCACAGATCAGAAATGCATCAAATGCACAAAGGTTGCTAACCACTGTGTGATTAGCAGAGTTTCCTCTAAGCCCTATGGAAAGAATGGCATAGAACTGCAGCAAACACGACCCAGCCAGAGCTCCTTCCTGGTCCAAAGCAGAGCATGCTTGTGTAAACAGCCTCTCACTTTGTCTCAGCTCTGCTTACCCATCCCTAAGGCAAAGCCAAGGGCTTTGTTCCCTTCCTATCTCACAACCTCAGGCACTGCACCTTCATTCTTCCTCCAAAGCACATGACAAAATGACCAAGTCCCTAATTCTGTGATGGAAGCCAGAAAGGTCACATCTTTCCACAGACGGCTGCAGGCTCCCCAGCAATAAGTTTACAAACATGACACTTCCAGCTCCAGTTTTGCAAAGGGAAACAAAGAAACATGCAGAGCTGTTGGGAGAAGCACAGAACAGAACAGCTTTCTTCTCATTTCTTCAGCTCCATGGGCTGAGAAGCAGGCCGAAGCGAGTCCTGCTGACCAAGTGAGGGAAGCACAATAGTCTTCCAGTCATCGCAGCTACTGGATGGCTTTGCTCCGAGCTCTCAAAAGCAAACCATGCCCAACTCCAGCAGAAAATTCATTTTTGTTCCCCCTGGGAGCTGAGACTCCCACTGAGGAGAGCTCAGGGACAATTCTGAAATAAATAATTTGTTCAGCCACCGTTTATCCCAGCTCACAATGATGCACAGACGGTTCCTGAAGCAATCCAGCTGGATTTCAGCTCAGCTAGTCTAGTCCTGTCACACATCTTTGGAACTCTGATCTTGCACATGTGCCTCTGAAAACACAGCTTATCAAAGCAGCTGCTCTCCATGTGGATGAAAGGAAAGCTGAGACGACCATGCTTGTTCTTCACCCATTCTTTCATGCTCTTTCCTCATTCTTGTCCTTCGGGATCCCAAAATATTAATCCAGAGTCCTTTCACCTTGGTGAGGGTCTCTTCTATTCCTCCTACCACAGTCCTGCAACTAAAATATCCCGTCTCTGACAAGGCAGTATTCCCCTTATACCTAGGGCTGCAGAGATTCCCTGTGAGATCTACCCCCCCAGCCATGTCCAAGGCATTAATTTTATCCATAGGGCTTCTGAAGGCCCTGGTATCTCAGCTGTGATTTAAAGCCAGGCCTGACTGCAGTTTGTGATGTTTAACAGTATTATTGATACTTCACCTTTGTAATTCTGGGGAAAAGAAAAAACAACAACCCACAAAGAGATTCTGAGGAAAACCAAAAACCAGACCTATGCAGGGAGACTACACAGAAAGTCCTTATCCGGAATGGGGAGCTACCTAATCAGTATTTTTGCTTGGGCAAAATCCATCCACCTGCAGTCAGTCCTTGAAAGGTAAACTGTCCAGAAATGGACTTGCAGGTTCCCTCCCTACAACCAGAAATTAATTCAGATTGAACCGATAGCCAGATTCATGTTTTAGGACTCCTGGAAAGGACAAGCCACCACACCACCAGGAGTCACCCACCTGGCAAAGAGAAGGAATAATCTCTCATACTTCAGGGGCGAAGTACAAACTAAGCTGCAAAGCACTCAGGTACTACAGTAAGAGGACTGAACAGTCACAGCAGTTATGCCAGTTATTAGCCTTTTTGTAAGATTTTATTTAAAATTTAAGCAGCCCAAACCAGATTTCCTAGCAGGAGCATCTCAAGTACTACCTTTATTTGAGGCAAGTGCTGCAGGGGTGCAACAGGAAAGAGGCAGCTTTTACTGAAGGACTAACAGGCCTCTAAGCCACTTCAGGACAGGCACTACCAACAGCTCTCCAAGGTTCATCTTTGGTATGAAGCACCTTTCTTTCCCACTGGGCAACTATAGCTGTCTGCTGGCTAACACTGTCCCTGCTCTACATGTCTCCAGCGATCAAACTCTCCAATGGGACAGAACAACTCCAGGTCCCCATGACACATCAGGCAAGTCACCTCTCTGCTTCCTCATGAAACTCTCGTCCAGCACCCTTCTTGTTCCTACAGCTGGTTGGACATAACTCAGCAGGACATCCAGCATTTCACAAGCTTTGACTCTTCCTTTATGCACTGCTCTGCCAGCAAAAGGGCACAAGTAAACTCCTGTTATGTTCCCACCAGCTGCCCAAAGAGGTTCATGCAGCAACCGGCCAGATGACATGGGCACTGCTGAGCCAGAGAAGGGACAGGATCCATCTTCACCAGCTGTGTCCAAGTTCAGCAACTGCTGCAGGGTGTGTTTTAGAAGCAGCACTCAAGAGAAATGACTGGACTGTGCCTAGCTGCTGTCCTGCAGAGCCTCAGAGACACACAGCAGGCAGAAAACAGTGTTACGTGGTTTCCTATTCCCCAGGAACCCCCCAATGCAAGGCACTTATGCTCCAGGGAGCAAGAGTTGAGGAAATGCTCTACAAAACATAACAGTGAAGAGCTTAGTAAATGGGTAACTAGGTAGGAAATGACCAGCCCTTGCCCTGACAAGCAAGTAATGCTTTCATTTCCAACAGCCATGCTGCTCCTCAGATTTGTGCAAGGGCTACCCAGAAGCCACATGTCATGAGCTGTGCTGGACACCGAATTATAGTGAGTGACACTAGCCCAGGTTCACAGAACTGATCAGAAATCCAGCCACACTGGGAAGGAGTGCCTGTCAAGTCTCAGATCTGAAATATCACAGGGTTTCATTCATGAAAGCAATGCAGAGAGATATCAGCATCAATGATGCACCCCTCCTAGTGAGAGGGCCACCTCTGCCACTATGGTCTCAGCTCCCCAGATATTGCCCAGCCTGCAGTGTTCTTGACAATTCAGTAACCAGTAATTCTCCCAGTGCTCACAGACAAACTCAGTCACCCAATGTAATGCAGAGCAGCTGAAATGGCAATTCATTTCCTTTCTGAACCCCTTCCTCATGGACAGCCCCCTTTATTTCAGGTAAGGTCAGCAGATGCTCCAAAAGAATGGACAAAGCTTTCACACCATTGCAGTCCATCACAGGCAGTACATGCGTCAACCTTTCGCCATGACAAACAGAACAAAGGGACAAGAAGGAGAGCGGAGGTAAGTCAAAGTAGGGATAGCTGGCAATAAAGTTGTAAAGCAGCTCATCACATACAGCTATGTCCTAAAGGCTGGCTTGGCTTTCCTTGGACCACTAGGGCTTGTTTAACAGAGCAAATGCTAGGATACTGGGAGATTTGTCTTGCAATGAATTTGTAGGTACTGCTGCTGTTTCTACCTGGACCACTGCCTTGAAAGCTGGCCTTGGAGACAGCATTCACCTCTGGCCTTGAGGGAGAGGGAGTTTCAGTAATTTTGTGAACTGAGGACAAAATAAACAGTGTTCAATAATCACATGATTTGAAGTAGGGGACCCTGCAGAGCAGGGGGGTCTTGTAGGCAGCTCAGAGAGCACAACTCCACTGCTAGCATACATCTGTCTCCTCTTTCTTGAGCTCAGAGAAGTCCCATAGCCTGCCAGTAAGAGACTAATCTTCATTTTTAGACTAGAAGATTTGCTGGTCTGCACCTAGACACTGCACAGCTGAACCCCACCCTGAGCCACCGAGTGCCATCTACAGCACTCCCATTACAACAGATGGGAACTGAAAAGCCTTTGCTCAGTTCTGATCCTTTTGGAGCTACACTATATTCTCTGATGACTAGGAAGAAAGGAAGAAAAAACCCCTTGCCTTCTTTGTGTTTTACTGCTCAAAGCTACTCTTTCTCAATAACCCCTTTATTTCCATTCAATCTACATCCTGGGAACCTGTATGTGTGGTCCAAAGGCAGAGCAGTCATTGTCAACAACATGTTCTGCCAGCAGATGCCACAGTTTCAAAGCAGCAAGCAGAATTTAATCTAAAGCACAAATTGTGCATCCCAGACCTGCAGGAACTGTTAAACAAGGCTCAAAAGACAAGTTCATGGGGGAAAAGAGGCAGGAGATAGGAGAGGGAACCTAAAAGGAACTGATACCTTAAGGTAAAATCAAAATGAAAGCTCTTTTTCCTTTTCAGAAAGCAACCAAAGAAAGAGATAAATATGTTATTATACTTACAGCAAAGTGATTCATTAATTCAATTGTGCTAATGGAGACACAATTTCTGTGCTGTTCGTCACAATATACTCCCTACACTGCTGCCAATGACAGAGAGCTGCATTTCTACAGAAAGCCACACGGGGAGGTAACTGCCCATCACTCCATGGGAGAGCGTGTTCCTCTTAACACACTCTTCAGTTTGCTCATGGGGTACTTAGCTGAAAGCAGAAATTACTTTAAAGTGGACACAACAGAAACTAACAGACACTGTAGGCTGTACCATGAGCCTGACTACAAGTCTCAGCAACCTCTCTTCCAAGTAACCATCTGCAGGGTCTGATCTTGATTTAAGTCTATTGACAGCTTCAGATATGGTACCACCAAGTCCAAAGGGTCTAAAATACAAATGGGTCATCACCCCAGCTTGGTTAAGTAGTCATACACACTGCTAGGGAGCTAAATGCTGAGTGTTGCTGAAGTACATTTCAGAATTTTTCAACAAAGTACCAAACTGAGGTTTTAGGCACATTAGAAACTGAAAATGATTAAATGTGTGTTAATGACAAAAATGAACCTATAACAGAATAGAGAAGGCAGTGGAGAGCAGTGCAGAACCCAGTAACCAAAGAATGTGGAGAAAGGACAAGGCAGCCATCAGAATGGATTCACACTGCACTAAGGGTATCCGAACTCTGTGCTGGTAACTAAGGTTAAGTCTCCACACCAAAAACAAAATGAAAGCTTGAAGCTAAGTGCTTCAAGTATCCTGTGGCTCTCCAAACATCACCTTTATCAGGTTAACATCACAGAAGTTTACAAACACATGAAGGGCGTGCACTCTTCTTAATGGACTAGTCAATCTGGAAATATTTTCCCTAGGAGAGCATGAAGAATGGGCTAAATGTTACTGAATCACTTCAGCAAAGTAATGTAGAGCAGACACAGGAATGAAAAATTAATACACAATGAGCATTTCCAAAAAGAGGGGAAAAAAGTGACTCTATCCACACCTTTAATTCCTTCCAGTTCTTACACAAAGGAGGCACTAATGGGGGATGTTAACAGACCAAAAATGAAAGATCAGCTATAGCATGGGAAGGGTAGTAATGAACAATTAACAGCACCCATGTCTCACAGGAGATTGCTAGTCCTTAAATGATTGCTAGCCCTTTGTCCTGCTCTCAGAAATAACTGGGATGTAAGTTGGAGTCTATTATTCTTATTTGTGCCTCAGAAACAATGCATCTCTGCCCTTCAGTGACAATTACTCTTCTTCCTGGACCACGGCCACATGAGGCTCTATATTCTTCTGAAACCTTGTTTCCAGACCCCAATCCTCCCTCCTAAAGATGTTTATCCCTTAAGAGAAGTTGAAATAAAACCTGGTGAATGTCAGCCCTCCCCAGTAGGAATCCTGGTAGTCTGCAACTGCCAATCAACAAGGAATTTGTCTCTCCTGTGAGAAGCTCTGCTATTTACACTCTAAAAAGAATGTGTTTTAGTTCCCTCAACACCAACGTAAAAAGGCCAGATCTCATGGAAGAGACTTTGGGTGAGAATGCACAGTCCAGTCTTACTCACCCAATGTTTCTGTGGTAAGAGATCTCTGGAACCTAAGCAGATATAATCCGTCCATTCCCCCATCCTGCCTCATCCCCACTTCCCCAAACCTCTCATGTCTTCAAAGAAGTCACTGCACTTAAAATAACTACACTGCTGTAGATTCATTGTTATCTAAATAGGACATACTTCTGGGCGCAGGCTACTGTAAGGCTCCTAAGGTATTTGCAATTTGGAGTGACTTTAAGACTGCTGGCACACAAGATGAGAAAAGCACTTTGCTTTCAACCTGATGTTCACTCTGGAGAGTAAATATTATGTTAGTGACATACCTTTTCTGCTTGTATGTCAGCATTGCTTCAGCAATGGGCAACTGGTGTGCACAATTTGCCCCTGCTATATACTGCGTTATCCGGGAGACAATATCAGGTGTTTCTTGAACTGCAATAGAACAAAGACAAAGTAATTTAAGTGACTTCTCAGACCATCACCAGCACTGTCCTCCGTTTGCTCAGCCAGCATTTCAACTTCGTCTTCCAAAGGAAGCTCTGCAGTCTACCCCAGAGCATGGTAGTCTGACCAAAAGCAAACATCCTACAAGAGCACCAAGGTAAAAACATTAGGAAGGCACACTGGATTCACAGACATCTGTACACATTATTATTGACTGAAGTACTGTGGTTATTTTATATTTATGAAAGTGCTTTTTTTTTTTTTTTTGGAAAGTGCATACCTGCCCAGAGTCAGGTTTAGACTTTTTGCACCTTGACTGTAGGTATCTGTTGAAAAACATGCTTAGCCATCTCTTCCAGGGCCTTGGTGAGCTGCTCTGCTCACACCAGTATTTGAGTTATCTGATTTCCTAATGAACTCATGGCCTTGCTGAGTTAACTGGGAAGACTGAGAGCCACACAAGGGTAGGAAGAGCACAAAGATCACACGTGTAGCAGCAAGTATGCTTCAGATCTGTGGCACTGTGTTTAATTCAAGTTGACAGGAAGACATTTCCTAAATGCCTTCCATATTTCTTTGGTTTCAAACAAAGAGCCACAACTGTGAGATCAAGGGAATGCAAGTGAATATCACCAGGCACATACCACTACCATACCTTAATGGACATTTTAACTCAAACTCTTTGAATTTGAACAGTGCACTGTGAAGAATTAGGATTCTTCGCCACATCAACATATGCCATTACAGGGTTTAAGTGCCGCTCTCGCTGCACAGATGAAAATGGAGAACCTAAAAGGTCTGGGCTACACAAAAATGAGGCAGAATTTTCCTCATAGCAGTCAGGCAAATAAATAAGGGCTCCAACACACAACCAATTAAGGAACAGATATGGCTCTCAAGCTGGATTTGTATAGCTAATGAAGTATTCCTAACCCAGACACAAAAAATAAGTCTATATTGACATCTGTCTGCATTTTCAAGTGCAGCACGGAATGAAAAGAAACCAGTTCCAGAAATCTGTTCCTCCACAAGCTTAGAATCAAAGAAAAGCGTAGGTTAGATGGTACACCAGGACACCTCTAGTCCAGCATCTTGCTTCAAGCAAGGCTAAAACTTCACCTTTATAACAGGCTGCCCAAGGACTTGTCCAGCCAAGTTCTCATTTGCTGGAAAAAGCTCCGAACAATCACCTGTGAAGAGGTCTCTCTTGCTTCCTCTTATGGCTAGAGGACTTCAAAGAGCATCCTGGGAGCTCCAGGCACTCAGCAATTCCAACAGGAGAACCACACTACAATCTCCCCACCCTCCTGGTGATCCAAAATCTCCAAAGCTTTTTCCTTCTAGTGAAATTTCTGTATGGGATATGCTGCCATGAGGGCATCGCCCCTCAGTCAAGTCTCAAGCCTTCACGTAACCCTAAATGTCAGATACAAATCTTCCTGTCTCTTGTTTCTTCCTGTCCTTGAAGGAATGGATGGAAAAACTGTTAAGCATTAATATTTTAAGTAAATTAGTACACTAACACTGTGAGGCTTTATCCTGGCCTAGAACAGACTCAGATAAGAACACGAACTTGTTGATCTGACCTAGGGCAGCTCCCACTTCTTACAACACTGGTGAAGAATAAAATTATGTTTTAATAAGAAAGATCCTGCCAGCAGACTTCAGAAATGTCAAGGTCATCCTCACACACAACTAATAGGAGATAATCTTCCAGGAGTTTCCAGTTTTCCAAACCTTTCACACTAGACAGTTTGTGAAAGGCCAAAGAAAGCAATGTACTAAACTTGGTAATGAGACCTCCACATCAAAAAACAAACCTGAGGTAGGTAAAACCAGCATGATTCAGAGGCAACTAGTGCCTCTGGGAGCTAACAACTGTTTGCAAACCACCACATGGAGGACATACAAAGGTCAGCATCTGAAAAGGGAAAGTGGTGGAGAGAGGAGAAAAGAGGAACAAAAACCTTTGTCTGCTTCCTCTTGTATTTACTTGACATTTGCTGAAATTACTCATTCAAGCCTTTCATCCCACACAGGCCACACACAGACACATGGTCTTACCAGTGGTCTGTGCTTCAAGTTTGTTGAACAGATCTCTCCAGGCTAGATCTTGGAAGAAGTTGTTGTATCTATAATCTACAGACCCCAGGTATTTGGCCACTGGATGAGAGCCTAAGAAAGAAAGGAAAACATGACAGCTGTTCTTCCAAGCCCCAAACATTGTGTTCTTTTATCTGTAAGGAATTAAATTCCAAAATCAAAACTACACTAGACACCCCAGAAATAAATTCCTTCCATAATAAGCAAGTAATTTAGTCCCGTTTATCTTTACAAGAGCATGCAAATAAACTTCCCAGCAGAGAGACTGCTTCAACACCACCGGTATCTTTCAGTGACATCTCCCTCTTTCCCCCGCCAAATTAAATTTTAAAAAGCCAAAGAAAACAGGACTGGGAAACTGCCAAGGAAATAAATGATATGGAAGACATGGATGCCCTATGGCTCTCCATCTCAGCCTCTCAGCTTTGCAAGGGGCTTTCCCAGCAGCCTTCCTGACCACAGCATGTACCACAGCCAGGGCACCTCTGCAAAAGGAGTCAGACCCCTTCCTCCAAACACCATTTGCACACCACAGCTGTTTTACAACACCTCCATACACCATTTGCACACCACATCTATTTTACAATACCAAGAAGAGGCAATTGTCTCCAACCAGGAAAAACAACCCAGGAAGGCTTGTTTAATTGGTGGATAAGTGCTAAAAGTTTAATAAATAGGTTGGAATTCAAAACAGGAAGCAGAGTCCAAAGATTAGAGTCCCCCAGTGAATGTTGGCATATGCATCAGGTCGCTGCTTGCTCTAGCTAAGCCTTATGGCTCCTCTATGAACATGGAAAGACTTCCTTGCATGAAGTTTGTGTCCCCAGCCTCCAGCTTGCAGCCCTGGATGGAAATCTGACTTTATACTTATATTGAGCAGGACAGGGAAGGCATTTAAGTGACAAACTCTGCCTTGGGAGATGGTAAAAATTTCCCACCTGCAGTTTAGGCCACACGTGTCCCCAGACCATACAACCCACTCTTCAACTATCCCCTCCAGCCTTTTCAACACATGAGAAGAGGTGTGCTTTCCAGTCTCCACAATTCAGGCACGCTCAGCATAAGTCCTGTACATTTACAATCAGCCATGAAGTAGCCTCAGGGTTCCTACCAATCATCTCATTTTTATCCTTCCTGCATACGAAGTTCTCACATCAAGCCACACTTCCAGGGACTTCCAGTTGAGTCATCAGCTGGCAACTGGCAACCTGACAGCTCCTTCCAAGAAGACCCAGTTGCTTAACTATACTCACCACCCCTCAAGTAAAACTCATGGTGGAAAAACCCCAATTCTCTTCACAATGATCCAGAATGGTGCTAATTTCCAGACTTTCAGGAAAGCTTCAAGCAGAAGGTCTCTCTCAACTTTCCTCAATGTCATTAGAGACTGTGGTCTAAGTTCTTTCCTAGACCCCACTGATCATGGCTACTTTCAGACCCATCATTTCTTTTTCAGTGGAGTTTTAAACAGTGCACGTAGAACAGCTCTGCACCATGCACTGGAAAAGCCTTCCCACATGCTGGGAAGACACGCTGCATGTGGCAGATGCAGTTCGAAGCACGTACTGACCACGTGCTTGGGGACTTCGAGGTCCCCAAGAAGTTCTATCCTTGAGAGCTAACTAAAATGCTACAAAAACCCCAAACAACCAAAATTATCCCCTACCTTTTATTTTATTTGCCCCTTTTCAGTTGTTTATACGCTGGTTTGGACATCAAAGGAGTCCTTCAGCCATAGAATCAGAAGCTGGAGTGCATCTCCCAGTATGGATGCTTACAGACATTGAGCATTTCTCATTGTTAATAAAATACTTTGCAGCGTGTAGCTGTGAACTAAGCATGTAACACCATCCTAGGAAAAACTCTGCCATTCCTACTTTGAAGGTGCTGCTAACAGTAGGAAGTCTTTTCTCTTTAGACATTTCTGGCACAGTCACCATTCTGTCTTTGGTGCTTTTTTTAATTGTCAGAAAAGAGAGGTTGCTCCTCAATCACTTTTATGAACTGCCAGAAAGCTGGCCAGAAATAAGCACTTGGTCCAATCAGGAAATACTGCAGACTTCTATGAAAAAGGTCCTGTTAGAGAAGTTTCTATATTTAAAGTACATTTAAAAAGCATTCACCATTCTGCAGCAGTTCCATTAACAAAGTGCTTTGGTAATTTTCTTTTTTTTTTTTTTTTTTTTTTTAATTCCAAACGAAAGTTTTAAAAAAACAACACAAAAGACACAATAGCTACATCTTGTATTTCACTTTCAAAGAGAGAATATTTTCAGACCATTAAAGACTGCAGGACAGAAAACTCTTCTTCTGAGGCCAGGAGACAGCACGCAAGGACCAAAGCCCCTCGTCAAACAGACTGTCATTCAAAGCACATTTAACCTTGCAGAAATATTTATTTTGTTTTTACCCCCTAAGGGGCTCTCTTTTCTCTTCCTGCCAACCGCTCTGGAAACTAAATGCCTCCTTTCTGAAGGCTTCAGCTCTCTTCCTCTGCATTTTTCATTTGACTTCTGCAAATCAACAGCCTAACCGCACTGTTCGTGGTGCCTGGCAGCAGCTTCTGACTCCTACAGCAACTGCCATGAGATGGTCACAAACCTAGAAGACTTGGAAAATACTGAGAAAAAGTGCTTTTCAAACACCATCATCCAAGTCCCTCATTCACACAATCCAAGCCTCAGACTAGACTGGCTTCTAACATCATACCCTTACACCACCAACACTGCTCAGATACCCCTGCTGACAAGCATCAGTGACTGCCTGGCTTCCCAGGCCTCACTGCTACAACATTCCTCACATTTCTAACTACTACAAGACCCCTAACATTATCATCAGTCCACTCAGCTTCCCCCAACACACACAGTCCAAGCTAAGTTAATTTTCCAGCCAGGCAGGCTTGTTGACTGCTGGAAAGATAAGAGATAAGGTGCTGGAAAACTCAGGGAAAAACCCGAGGAGAACAGCACGTAAAGGAAAAATACATGTAATTTGAATAATTTAATCTCTCAGCAGTTTCATAGCCTTTAAAAATTTTCAAACCCCCTTCCTCCATAAACATTTATTGTGTCAGTCTCAGAGAAGCCAGAACAGTTATTGCTCTGGGAAAGACAGTGCCCCATGAATTTAAGATTTCAGCCAGGGAAAGAGCTCCTACAATGTTACTCTGTGCATCCATTGTACTGTGATTAAAAGATACATAGGAGCCTCCCTTTATGGGAGAAGTATTCAACCCCTTGCTTCAAAAAAAATGTTTACAATCAGACTTTGGCATCAAGAAAGTAAAGATGGAATTCTCATGCAAAAGCAGCAACACAAGCATCACACAATACTATGACAGCATGACGTTTGCCACATTTAACAGCCATATACCAAGATAAAGCTTCCAGAAAGGCTTTTCCTGAGAGAACACATTCCATTTAACCCATTCATCTTTCTAAGAAGAAAAACTGATCCTTATTTACCTAGAGGGATGATCAAAAATCTCATGTAGCCAAGCCAGTCTGGGGTTTTGTGAGACAGCTGCTCTACAAAGAGCCTCAATACAGCACTGAGGTAATTCTGGGCTCCGGCCACTGCAATTTTAATTGGGTTTGGAGGCTGCGAATTGCAGTTACAGCTAGATAGAAAAAGAGGAAACATTCATAATTGTGCTTCCAACCAGACATTTCAGAACAAGTAAACAAATCTGTTTAACAGCAACTACAGCAGAAGAGCAGAATACACAAAGCATCACCAGTGATTATCAGCAGCTTCAAACATTATTAATAAAATGCAGCACTGTTCAATACTTTCTTAATTAGCCTCCTTGGTCCTTCTTTCACATGTTTGGATAATCTAAAGGGCTAGACTCAACTATCTAGGTTAGAATGTACTTACTGCAACTAACTGCTGTGTCAGAGAACATACTTAAGTACCTACAGCCCTTAGTAGGTATCTAGGGAATACCTTGAGGAATTAATCTGGGAATTACTGTGGGGGTGTGTGGGAAGAGCTATTTAAAAACCTACCTATTAGCTTTGTATGCTTTACTGCTTATTAGATCTGACCCATGAGGCAGCCTCCAAAGCACAACCTTTTAAAATCACCGGTGTAGATGAAAGAAATGTACCTTCACACACATGGCAGAATAGCAACAGTGTGCAGAGCTAGTAAGTGCTGAAGAGTCACACAACTCTGACTTCAGGAGAGTAGACTGGGGAGAAGTATTGGAAGGGAGAAGTATTTCAAAGCTATTGGGAGGAGAACTCCCTGGGCACTGGGGCACAGGAGCCGAGAGGCTTTTATAGCTGAGATTCAACAAACCACACAAGCAAAGTGAAAACTTACTATCTCTGTATCCTGGAGACAATAGTGCTGAAAGCTGCCTGAATATCCGCTGAAGAGCATGTGCAGACCACTGGCAAGGTATGCTTTTGCAAGACATCTGACAGATACTGAGGAAAGAACAGAACATTTTATAGTCTTTGTTTTGCTACAGCTTGTCACAAGAAGAAAATCTGCCTCCCCTAGCCTCCTAGGTATTCTCACACCCAAGCATGGGCACTTTCACCATGTCCAATTTGTAAGTCATATGGCTATTTCTCAAATACCTCATCTTTGTGCATCAGTCAAAGGAAAGCTCTTCCTCTAGAAAAATGGAAACACTGCACCTTCTTGACAAACACTGACACTGTATCCAAAACACAGCAATGACAACTATATAACAGCAATAGTTTATGGCTGCAGAGAGCAGGGGAGCAACAGGTCATTCACCTAGCAGACAGCACTGCGTGAGAGCAGATGCTGTCTACTCGCCTGCTTCTGGAACTGCAGTTGCATTTCTCTTTGATTTCAAAAGGACTTAAACAAATGCAATGTTCTGGCTACTCTCAAGCACTAAAAACGGAACAGTTCTACCAGCACATGTGTTCCTCATGAGACTGTTTTCTCTCTATGCAGCTAAAGGCAAACAAGTTAATGCAAACAAGTTAACACAGACCTCAGGTATACATGGACATAATATTGATGAAACTCAGCAATCACCTCAAGCTTTCAAATTCTGCACCACTAATCTGTACACTCAGTTAATGCTACCCTCATGTCCTCTGGTACTGCAAGCACAAGCTGCTAGAATTACTGGAAAATGACCTACAATGACTGATGCCCATCTCCAGAAAGCATTTCTCTACCTTCCAAGTACAGAGAAACAAGAACCAGTAGCTCAGCTGGTATTTTTGCTACCTCAAACATTGAGACCCTAGTTCTTCCAGAAGAAGAAAGCCAAACCAGACAATGTAACTCTATGAGCCTGGCATAAGTTCTACAGGCCACAGTCACCCTGCACACATTTGTTGGTCCTCTTCCATGTATATCTTATTGCTTTCCCAGACTAAGATTCCAAAAGGAACAAAACTCATTCCAAACCTGTAACGAACCACCCAATGTTGACAGCATAAGAAAGGACTGCTCAGGGTTCTCCCTATACAACTATCACTCAGCCAGAAAAAACAGTGTGACATAGCTGCAGCCAGGAATCACAAGCATGTGTGCAAGGCAACACAGAGCTGACCTGAAATATTTCCTCCTGTGCTCACCACCTGCGCCTAGAAATCTCAGCCTAAACCACAGGTCAGTCCTCCCTGCTTCCTTTGTCCCAGACTACCACAGTTGAGAAGTAGGCTCTTGAGTGCAAAGGTCTAGCCATTCCCAGTTGTGCTGCTAACCAGAAGGAACAGCATTTCATGGAAGAGAAAAAAACCCAACTCTGCTGGAAGACTCAAGTGGTAAAGCTTTACAAGATCCACAGCATCTCCTGGTTAAATGAAATCCAATCTGTAGGCACTGAACACTTAGTATGCTGCCAGCCCCCACGCACCACCACTGCTCTTCCAACCAAGCAGCAGAACCTACTTGGTTAGAGGCAGAGCTCAAGGCCTGTCCATTCCTGAAGAGGAACAGTGAAGGAGAACTGTGCTTCAGGTAACATCTTGTGCCTTTACCTGGCCTTGCCAGTCAGAAGTATTGACAAGAATAATGTTTTCTGGCAGCTGGTCATCGGAAACCAGGATGTGATTTAGTTGGTCATACACCGTTTTCCTGGGGATCTGGAAATGAAGACACAGAGAAGAGAACAGTAGGAGACGTCAGCTCTAATCCTCAGCCACCAGCTTGAGCCCTTGCAGTTTGTAAGAGGTGGCGATGCATGGCCAGCTCCCCTGCAGGCCACTTTATTAGCCACCTTGGTTTCATTGGCCATTACTCTTTCTGCCATTCACTTCTACTTACATCACTTTATACCAACAGCAGCACAAGGAATTTTGGAATCACAGAAGCTAGGAACAATCTCCTTCAACAAGGGGATAAAGTGTGTCCCACAGCTAACAAAAGAATGGCACATATGCTCTGCACAAGTCAGTCCCCTTTTGAAATCCTTAGCAATTTGCCGTATTTCAAAGGAGTCATTGCTCAACACAGCCCTGTTAATTTCTCATCATAACTGTTGCAGTGTTTTCAGTGTATGGTGGGCTGACAAAGCAATAAGCTGGCAAAACCCAGCAGACTGAATTGTCATGGATTAAGCTGAACCCAGGACAAGACATAAGGTACAGTATCAGCCAAGACAAATACCCTCTTTCCTGAAGCTGCAGGGCCGAGATCTTTTCCAGCAGGGATGGCACTTGGGCCAGAAGGAAAGGAACCACAGAGACAGTTGGAGAAGAGGGAAAACTATGAGTGGCTGGAGAGACAGCAATCTTTTTCACACCTGTAAGTGGTGCCGCGTGTCTGGAGATCGTTCATTGTCCAGACTGTTCGCTCTCTCGTTCTGTGGCCTCACAGGCTGCCTCTCCTTCAGAGATGTACTCCTTCCCCGACGTCCAGTTTGCTTCCCCTCAGACCTGCTGGAGAGATGTGCTTGCATTCCAGGCCTGGCTTGTATCAGATATACATCCCCCAAATCCCAGATCACCCAGTCTGGCAACCTCAACAACGTGAGGGGAGGCATTAGGGAATCATGCACATAAACCTGAGTTAGCTTAAGATCTATCTGCTAATTCTGCCTCTGATAGTGCAGAGCACAGCTACAAAGCCTGATCCCAGGAGTCCTAGGCAGACTTCCACAGTCCATGCTAAGACCCACACTGCCACTCTGCTATTGCTACACAAGTATAACAGGATCCAGCCAAGCAAATAGCAGTCACACACCCAAAAGCAGCACAGAAATACTTCTTCAGAAGAATATCTATCTGCTTGCATATAACTGGAGAAACTATATGGTGGGGTTGCTGAAGCCCATATTTACTACCCAATTTGGGAAAGTTCAATAGGACATAAGTTAGACTTGACAACCACCCTTAAGGCCAAAATCTGCATCAGACATTGACTTAGCAGCTCCACAGTTTCACAAAGACCTCCTTGGACATGGAATAGGTACAACAAAGGAAACATGAGCAACCTCAGAGCAATGCTGCCCTTCAGGTTTCTGAGCATTCATTTATTAAGTGCTCAAGATCTATCACTTAAGTGCTTGAACACAAGGAGGGTGTCCTTGCAGTCAATGGCTTAAGGCCGTCATGAACAAATATTAGCAATGAGTTGCTGAGCAGCACTGCAGCAGGCGCAGTGCTGTGTCACCACTCTACCTGGTGGATGGGATAATGAGGGACTCTGTCTTGGTGATCTTCCCGCTGGGTGGGAGCTTCTCAACAAACACATCTGGTGTGGGAAGTTCAGTTTCAGGGACCTCAGCTTGCTGGTTAGGCTCCTGCAAAACCACAGGGAACCAACTCATCAGTAACAAACCCTCCCCTTTGTCTCACTACCGCAAGGGCTAGCAGGAGGCACACCAGCTTAGCTCTGTCTGGGGCACATTCAGCCTTTCTCTTCCAGACATGCTCCTCACTGCCAAGGGGAGAAGCCAATACTGGCTATCTGGGGCTCCCAGTTCTCAGCTCTGCCTCACAAGTGAGATGGAGGTAGAAAAAGTGCCTAGATATGCTATGTGGAATAGGCACTCTTCCAGCTCAAAGCCAGAGACATGTTTTCTCATGAAATGCAGATTAATTCAGTTTACCCAAATGAACTAGCAGAGGGAGAAACGTTACAAACTGCATACCCACAGTAGAGCAACTTGAGCTTTGCAATTTTTATCCCAGGATCAGCTCAATTTCTGCCAATTCAGCTTTAAGTAATACTTCTGTCTGATAAAATGAGTATTTTTCAGGACAATGCACATGCTCAGTAGCATACTTCGGGACAACTTTACTCAAACCAAGAGAAAGGCTGTTTCAATAGAAGGCCATGTACAGCATTTCAGTTTCAAAAAACTGAGAGACAAGAACCTCCAACAGCTAAGGTCAGGAGAAGAGCTGAGCATTATCTTCACTGCAGCTAACATTATTAAGTTGTGCTGCATATGCAACTATATGGATAGACTGACATATGGCACAGAATGCAGTTCACAGCTGACATCCAAACTGTCAGGAGTTACATTAACAAGTGTCTTTTCAACTTACATAAGAGACAGTGTCAGAAATACTGTCGCCTGCATGTTTGGTTCCAAGACTCTTTGTCTTTTCAGGCACTTCTACCTGCTTGAGAGGAGAAAAATCATTAGGAGGTGTGGCACCAGCACAACTTTCAGCCATGCTCTCTGGATCAGGCTGTTAGAAAGACAGACTTCTCTGTGTAAACACTGCACAGCTCTACAGCATGACCAGGAGTGCTTCCTGGTTCCACCAGGAACAAACACATCCGTGTGGGATGGGCAAAGCAGTAGCTGATACACAGTAGAGGTAAGGAAGTGCCCTGGAATAAGACTGATATTCTATGAGCCTAACATGCCCATCCATGAGGAGATGAAAAAGGGGCTAGGCTGCCCTCAGCGTTTGCTCCCAGCCAGCATGAAAAGTACCGCAAGCCGCCTTGCCAGACATCCGCAGCGACAACGAACAACACCATAACAACTTAGCGAACGAACTCGGTGACGCTTT
>JANHGB010034716.1:509-11374 GCA_026283785.1 Coracopsis vasa
TTATAGTAATAATAATGGTAAATAAGCTTCATTCTCTGGCCTGTTTTATTTCTGGTTTGGGGGTTTTTGTTTGTTTGGGCAGCAAGGGGCTACTCCAGCCATGCCTAGGTATGAGGAAACAATGAAGCTGTCCCTCCTGGGAAGGGCCCACAGGGCATTTGCTTCATGAGCTCCATCATTCAAATGAACTAACTCCACAGTGTGCAGGAACATGTTTCAGCAGATTCTATCAGCCTTTTCTTTGGGAAAGGGAAGTAGGGGTTTGTTTCAGTTTCAGAGAGAACACATAAGGATTTGCGTGCAACAGTTGTGCTGCAGAAATACTGTCTGCACAAGGCAGGTTGTAAAAGGATTAACTGTGAAGGAGAAATAGAAGGAATTGTGCAGAACTGGGAAGACAAGGTAGGTGTAAGCAAACCGCAGGAATCATGAAGGATCTGTTCTTAAGCACTACAAGAATAGATACGTATGAAACCTTGGAAGTACTAGGACAGATAAAATACAGCACCTTAATTATATAACTTAATTGTATAGGTAGGCATGCTGATATGTGCATTTTTCCAAGTATAAAAGGTTGATTGAAAAAACAAACTAGGGTATTTTTTTCTTAACTGCTGTGAACAGTTAAAGCATTCATTCCTTTTCTTGTTGCTGGAAGACTAGGCTGCCACAACACCTCCCAGTCCTGTCAAATAGTTGAATGTTGTTAGTACTAACAGGAATAAAAGTACTGCAGTGCCATCAGTTAAGACTGCTAACACACTGTGAGAAGCGGTTTATAAATACTCACAGGGAAGCTTCTCTGCCAAGTAAGCTAGTTGTACCTGCTAGTAAGCTAGCTGTTTCTGACAAAAGAAGACAGCCAAGTGCCACTGGTTGTCTGGGATGGCAGGGTTGATGTAAAAGTGAAGATCTACTTACGAAAGTTCTCCTTGCCTTAAGTTTTTAAAGACCTCTCAGATCCAGAAACCTGTGCTGCATGGGCTCAGGTCTGCCTACATGCATTCATGTACAAAAGGCTAGTGAGATGATGTGCTTGTCAAAGCCAGGAAATGGATGTGGAAGGTTTCAGAAGCTGTGACTTGAATTTGAAGAGGTCTAGGGCACTTCAGGGCTTTAAACAGATCTAGCTCATCTGCATATTTTCTGCTGAGTTTTAATGGAAAATACTTCCCATAGAAACCCACAGTAACAGCTCAGCCTGCTGGTGTGAGCTGGGTCATGCTATGTGCCTCACTGTTGACAGTAGAGGCTTTTCCAACCACAAGTACTGCTGCCTGCAAACAGTTACAGGTTCAGTGAAGGAGACCGTTTTAACACTAGTTCCAATGTGTAACCACTCACATATTTTGCTAACAAAATACAATTTCTTATCCTTACAGACCGAATCAACATAAAGAGAAAAGGAGCATGGCCTTCTGCCTATCTCTCTGTTCAGCATGTGATAGACTGTGCTGATGCAGGATCCTGTGAAGGTGGAGACCACTCAGGTGTTTGGAAGTATGCCCATGACCATGGCATTCCAGATGAGACCTGCAACAACTACCAAGCTAAGGATCAAAGTATGATGCTTATGTGCTTTGCTTTGTAAGGCTTCATCCCAGACTTAGCAGAGCTGAACATTAAAAAAACCCGTACAGTTTCTTGGGTTTTCAGCATACTGGTTCCTGCCTTTTGGTGTAGTACTTGCTGTTTGACTGACAGAACAGGTTTTCCTTACAGGCCTCTCTGTGTGTCTCTTTAGCCAGACAGCATAGCAGTAAATCATGCCCTGACAAGTTAGTACAGCTAAATTGTTTAACCTAATCTCTCAAATCAGTGATATACAATCTCTAATGTACTGAAATATTTACAAGTGTCACCTCAAGCTAAAAGAAGGAAAAAATGTAACCTGTCTGGTCATGTGTGACTGGAATAGTTTCTCTATCTATAGAGATGCACATCTGAAACATTTCCTCCCCAAAGCACTTAGGCCTAAGAAGTAAAGCAATTGTAACTAGTAATTGTAGAGACTTTAAATGTGGTTTCCAGAAAGAAATTGTTTTCACCAGAGTAGGTATTAGTAATTACTCTTATTAATATCTGCCTCAAATAAGTTCAAAAAGAAAAAGCTTAGTGTCGTATCATAATTAATTTGCTTGAAGAAAAGCATTCTCTTGCAGTGATGATCTTGCTTTTGTTTTGTAGAGTGTAAGAAGTTTAATCAGTGTGGCACTTGTGTCACTTTTGGAGAGTGCCATGTCATAAAGAACTATACTCTCTGGAAAGTTGCTGACTACGGGTCTGTCAATGGAAGAGAAAAGATGAAGGCAGAAATCTATACTAATGGACCAATTAGGTAAAATACATCTTGAATGGTAGAAATATTTATCTACTAGTAATACTGTGATTGAAATACTTGAAACTCAATCCAATGACTGAAATGTACTTTTTCACTCTGGCTAATGTTAGCAGCTCTGCATTAACATGAAAGGCTTCAGCTTGTTTGTAGATAAATTGAGCCCTAAAATGGAAATGTAAGAAAACCAATTGGTTTTAGCCAGGCCCCTGTCCTGATCACCTTGTATGAAAAATTGCTTCCTCTGTTTCATTACAGCTGTGGCATAATGGCTACTGAGAAGCTGGATGCTTACAGTGGAGGACTTTATACAGAGTACAACCCCTCAGCTGTGGTGAATCACATTGTATCTGTAGCTGGCTGGGGTGTAGAAAATGGAACAGAATACTGGATTGTTCGTAACTCCTGGGGTGAACCCTGGGTAAGGAAACATGGGAACAAACATGCTTACAAATGACTTTAGGGGAAAGATGGGGTTGCAAACAGGAAGCTGCAAAGCTAGCCTGTGGATAGGAAAAGTAGAAGTTTCTTTGAACTAATATGAAGTGTAACTAATCTGAAGACAAGGCTATTCAGCCAAAGTTACTTGAGTAATGTCAGCTCAATCCTAAATGCTACCCTCTTCCATGGACATGCAGCTCCTGATATGGGGAATTCTAAGTTACTGCTAGTTGTAAGCAAAAACTAAGTCCTGGAATAGATGGCGGGGGGGAGGGTGTAAATTCACCTAAGCAGATTGCCCCTGTGAACCCAGTGTTATACTTCATCTTGAGTTAATTCCTAGATTCACTTATAAATCATTCAGATCTGGAAGACAGAACAGACATTGTCTAATTAACAATGTGAATTAATTCTTTACAGGGTGAAAGAGGGTGGCTGAGAATTGTGACAAGCGCATATAAAGGTGGAAGAGGAGCAGATTACAATCTTGCTATTGAAGAGGACTGTGCATATGGAGATGCTGTACTTCCTTGATTCTATAGTGTACATCTTTCTGTTTAGAAACTACTTTGGAAGCTTCCCAGCACAACCTTTTTCTGTTTAAAGGATAGTAGTCTAAAATTCCTTCACAATTCAAGACCATCAGGCAGTTCTGCAAAATTAGCCCAGACAGCAACACACAATGTCTTCAAAGTAAAATACATACAGAGCTGCCTTCAGGTATTTCCAACTTAAAAGCATTTTGCCTGTGAGAAAGTGGTCTGTGTTGATGCACAGTTCTGAAATCATACTGACTTCAGTGCAGAAACTGTAAATGTCTATTTTTTTAATTAGAAATTATGTAGGCATACTGGGAAGGAAAAAGTATACTCAATATTTGGGTCTAGAGCTTATATTAAATTCTCAGAGTATTGAGCAAATATCTCACAAATGATGCTACTCACAAAGCTAAGTCTGGCCATGATATATTAGAAATCTAAATCCCCTGTTATTTCCTTGGCCTCCTGGTGAAACAGTGGTGTTGGAAGGCTCATGTAATGCAGTTACTTTTATGCAACCAAAATAATTTATCAGGAATTACTTTGATCAAAGACAATTACTTACTTGTGTCCTTGCTCAAATTCTTTGCTTTAATATGTGATTGACTGTACCCTTTTTCTCCTAAAGAGGCAAAGTTTAAATTGCCACAGCCCAGAACTCTCTTAATTTGAAGGTTTCCAATTCTCTTCATTAAACTCAGCCAGTTACCAAGTGGCAAATCAGCGTAATATCAAATGTTACTAAGTGGCATTAATTGCATTTAATAAATGGACTTTTTCTTACATGACTATAGCTGTATTGTAAGATCTTATTAATGCATAGATTTGGTTGTACTTAAGAAGTAGCCTCATGTGGTAGCACTGCTTTTACTGGTCTTTTTCTTGTGAAAGGGTTGATTGACAGCACAATCTATACAGCAACTATAATGGTTCAAACAATTCAACTTGATCTCCAGTGTGCATAAATGTAGTGGAATGTAAGATACAAGTTTCAGGGAAGCATCCAATGTCAACAAGACAGAGAAGATACATTCAGATGTAGAATACCACTTCTAAATGTCAATCTTCAAAGCCTACCATAAATCAAAACAACCTGTGAATTATGTCTCACTCAAACCTGTAAGTTAAAGTGTTGTAGTGGTGCGGAGGGGGGGGAAAAATGTCTTCCCCAAAACTGTATTTATCTGCTGCCTCCCAATTGGTAGTTTCTGCAACTTACCTTTCTTTCACAGATAAAACGAAGCAGTCTGCTCCTAACAAGAAAATAAGTTTGGTAGAGTGGTGAAGACCCATAAAAGAGAAAGGCTGCTAGTATCTAGGATGGAATTGAGGTGATTGTGCTATTCTGATTCAAACAGCACAGCTTTTAGTATTGTGACAACGAATGTGTTTTAGACCAAATGCTTTAGGCCATATTCCAGTAGGCTGATGTTTCTGGTTGGAAAACTGGAAGATGCACTCCTTTTTTGTAAGAAAGAAGAAGTAAGTTAATCTATACAACTGGCTGCTGTCTCAAAAGGTATCATGGTAGCTTCAGTGTTCCCGTTCACGAATCACAACACAGAACAAGGTGATTTCCTCCTTACATTTATGTGCAGCTGGACTTAAAGTCTCCATGTCTTTTTAGAAAGCAGGTTCTTCAGAAAATAGATGTGCTTGGAAAAACGCACAGTGGGCTTGTCTACACCCCTCACTTTTAAACAAACGAACAGTATTTACTTGTAGAAAGAAAATCCAGCCCAATGAACAGAAAGAGTGGCCTTAATAAAACTTTGAGAGAAATCTCTGGAAAAGAAAAACCCCTTTATTTAAAGGTAAATTATAATCTTGGGTGTATCCCTGCACCGTCTGGCATCTACCAGGACAGAGTAGAGATAAGTACACAAAACAAGCCACAAGAAGCAGTTATGACATTTCTGCACACATTCACGTTGCTGGACAGTATTAGAATGGTAATGAAACTTACCAGTAACATCCAAAGCATCTATTTAACAAAAAATAGATTCTGAAAGATAACGTACTCACATACACAGTTCATCTGTTTGTTAATACAAAACTAACCTGGACTGTGACAAACCCATAGCAGGAAATATGTAGGATTTTTTTTAGAATTCTAAATAATGCAAAGGTGAGAAAGAGCTAATCACACTAATACCTTCTATCCAACTTAACTTACTTACAAAATCAAAGACTAGAGCATTCAAGATCCAGGGAACTATGTGCAAAGTGTTTCCCCATTCTTTAGGTTTTGTATATTACACAAAGAATCAGTGACAAATTCTCCAAGCAACCAAAATAACATTCTTTGAAATAATGTTTTTTCCCGCTATTCCCTTCAGAATATTCAGATTTCTACTGATTTGTGTAATAACTGAAAAACCTTCTGTATTATTCCATTTTCCAAAGTACATTAACAGACCTCTGATATGAAGCTCAAGGTCACCATGCAAGTCAATCAATCAAATACCCTTCAGCCCTTTCTTCCTTGGTTTGGGTTTGTGGGGTTTTTTGTTTGTTTTGGGGTGGTGTTTTTTTTTTGCTGCTTTGTTGCCCAGTTACAGAGCCTTTCTGGTGGAGAGTATGGCAAAGCAGTGATCGTGTGCTGTGTGTTCTTCGTATTTTCCACTGCTTAGTTTATCATAATGAAGTTAGATTTGCAATGAGCTTAAAGGAGAAAAAGAAAAAAAAGAAAAAGCATTCAGTACACTAGTTTGATTTGTTTGCATGCAGACTTCTGCATTATGTAAATAATTAGGATTTTAGGGTCTGGACAGATGTTTTTGTTTTAGGATTGGAATGTATCATATGTCAGACTACTTCCCATCCTTTCCTTAGTACAGTTCTAGTTCTCAAAAAGCAGTATTTGTATCAAAGTTCCTCACTACTACCCAGAGATTCTTGATTAAAGGAAAATTGCTAAACACAGGCCCCTAAAAGGGAAGTTATCTGTGAAAATATCTGGCAGGCATTGCTATTTTTAGTAATCCTCCTCCTAAACATTATTTGCAAGTTATAACAAACACAAAAGGAAGCAAGTATGCAAGGAATAAATATTACTTACCTATAAATTCAGTCACAGGGTCATGTTCACCTTCTGTTTTAATAGTGCCTGCAATACTTTCGTTCTCCAAGATTGGAAGAAAAAGCTGTACAAAGTCTGAGGTATATGGAGGAGCAATCACATCAAGTACCTGAAGCAGCAGACAAAAATGGATTATCCTTACAGTTAGAGGGGTAGTAAGGACAATATTTAGTTCACAATACTAGCCTTGGAAGCATACAAGTAGCTGCATGTAAAACTTCTTGTTCCCCATACAAGTAATTAATTACGTATTCTTATGGTACGCTATCCACTACCTTCCAGAAGTCAGCAGTAAGTAGGCCTTAGTCACATCCCAGTGAATACTGATATTACATATATCACTCAGAATCTAATCTCGTATCTTGCTGATATTGAAGTTTATTTATATATGTTAGTAAATGCAATTTTTGCTACTGACCTCTGTAACAAAGTATCTGATGAGAGAGATATCTGTATCTAGCTTCTCCAGGCATCTGCGGATATAGCTGACAACAGGTAGGACATATCCTCGGCTGAGTAAGTGCACCATTCTATCCAAGAGAGTCTTCTTCAATTCCAGCTGATGGTAAGTGGAGGGAAGAACCAACAGATTAGAACTTCCTCTCAAAAGCATGCGATTTTTATTGCTCATTCTTACTGATTCCCTATTTGCTTTGTTACGTTTAAACCATGACCATATTCCTAAATCACACTCTTAAAACTGCTGTGACAGCAAAAGCTATTATCTTGAATAAGCATAACTAATATGATAATCACCTGCTCCATTACATCAAGCTGCGAATGCTCTGTTTCAAAGAGCTTGACAAGAAGTTGTAGAACTTGGGGATGAAGCAGCTGATGGCATGTACTGATCTGCAAACAAGACAGGAGAGTTAAATCCTCAGAACTTCAATTTTAAAACCAATGCAGCAGTCTTCATTAGAAAGGTTTACACTGATGTTCAGATGTTCAGTGCAGATGCCCTTTTAGAAAAGCACTCTGTCATTTCTTTCTTTGATGACCAAGTTTTCCTGTCGTAAATAATGCTCAGCTGACAACACCAAATAATTGACTCTGAACAGAAAGAGATTAATCTCTACGTTTAATGACTTACTGCAAATGTTATGCGGTGAACTGGACATACTTCCCAGTTACAAAAATCAAAACCGTTCTTACTCTCCAACAAGGTTTTATATACGCTTTTACCTCATCCAATAATGCCAGATGAACTGGAGTGTGATCAGTCTGCAGCTGGAAGTATCGTGGTTCTGACACTGTCCAATCCACCCACTTTAATACACCCATTGCCACGACTGGGAACCTGCAAAGAAAAGAGATCACTTTAGCACAGGGGCATAAAACAAAACAAATAACCCAACTACAGAAAGACCCCAAAACAAAACAAAACTCCTTGTAAATTCAAGATCATAGAATCATCTTTCAGTATATTCTAATGGTTACTAGAATTAGTTTAACTTAGAGGAGAACTTGCAGAACTCAAAAAGTTTTGCTTGAAAAGCTGCCAGCACATCAAGTAGTTTTTCCACAAAGAAAGGGGGGAGAAAATTGTATAGCCTGGAGGAAAATTCTTGCTACAAAGACACTCCCTGCTAAGCACAAAATGCAAAACATAGGCAACAAAATTTATGTATGCTCCTAGTTTGTTCCAGTTTATTCAGTAGCTATTTCATACTTCTAAGAGGAAGAAAAGAACACCCCAAAGACATCTATTGCTAGGAAAGCTTTACTGGGAAGACAAAGTAATCTGTCATCTTTTTCCAGTGGCAGAGAAAAGCGTGTTCTGTAACGCAAGAATGACAAGTTATAAGTGAAAGCCAGAACTTGTGTCCTCACGAGACTCGTAAGAGTCGGATGCACAATTTTGAAAGCTGCTTTCAGACCACATCTACACATACTCTGCAATGAGGATGCTCTCAGAGTAGCCCACAAAGGCATTTCCCTTCAGCAGTACCCTAACCTCACCTAAGAATACTTTCTTTCCAACAACTAAAGCTTGGGACCAGTATTTCTGCTCACCTGATGCACTGATAGAGAGTGCTCAGTTCTGCAACCAACTCTGACGCTCCTTTGTTCTCATTGCAACACAGATTGTGAACAGTTTCAATGGCTTTTGAAGTTGACTTGAGTTCATCCTTGTTTATACTGACTCTTTTATTCTGAAAAGTTGCAAAGTTTGAATGCAAGAGTTGTGAATATCCCAGATAACTGGTTATTTAAGGAAAGGAACTGTGATTAGCCTGAGATTACATCATGTTTCTCAAAATTTATATTAAAATCCAAAATTCCCTATGGATTACCTTATCCACTTCATAGAATTGAATTTCACTTCCTCTGAAAAAACACATACAGTCCAGTAATACAAAATTGCTACTGACTGATAAACTTTGGGGGGAGGTGAGGGAAAAGAACACAAATACTCAGTGCACTCAGACTTTCATAGTACTATCTGGTCATCAGGATCTACGTTTTATACTCATTTCAGTTGAAGCCAGAAATATTTCCTATTAAAATAAGTAAATCAAGCTGAATACATTATCTTAAATTGAGCAACTTCACAACCATACATGTTCTTCAGCACAGTCAGGCCACTGCAAGTAGAAATAGTATTATTCACAGAACTGAATTATTACCTTCTTCCACATCTCTACTACGCTAGCTGCATATGCCAGTATGTGAATATATTTATGTTTGTGATCCTGGTTGATCTTGGCACCTGGCTTAAACAATGACTGCATGAAGAGATCCAGAAAGGCAGGTACTCGAATCTGTGAAGAAAATGAATGGTTTATTAGAGCCTGAGAATTACAAGAGGTGACTAAAAATACAGTTTTTGCATCTGATATACCTTGCACAGGAAGAGATATAACACATTCCCCTTGAGAGTAGGTCAGAGAGTTTTATGAAGAGATCCAAACTTTTGACAGAAAGGAAGAGGGGAAGTGGGGAAAAAAGGAAAAAAGCAGGGTAGGAATAAAAAGAAAAACTAGAGTTACAAACTATATTGCTAAAGTTTGTTACCAGAACTCACATCAGAAGGAGCCAGTGAGAAGTGTGAAATGTTCATTTAAGTCTGCTTATAACAAATTGCAAAACTGGGTGGGTTTTTTCATTGTTTTTAATTTTTTGTTAGTAGTAGCTAATTTATTCCTTGCCATCTTTATCTCCTAATTGAAAAGCTCTTTAATTAATCTAATTGTATGAAAAATTTAATTAATCTAATTGTATGAAAAAAGACAAATCAGAATGATTAAAAAAAAAAAAAAAAAAGCAAGCCAAAACCCAAGCTATCAAGAAGCTAATGCAAAACAGAATACAAGCAGTAGGTTCACATTTAGACATCAAAGTTACAGAGGGATGAGCCTGAGTACTAACTTCTATTTTGTGTTGCTACGACACTTAGCAAAAACAAACCTCATCTTTCCGAGTCCTACTGTACTAGAAGAACAGTTCAGAGGTTGTTAAGAAGATAGCTACTGACCAGTTCCACTGGAGGTGGGTCCATGCTTGTAAACATTTTGAACAGGACAGTGATGTCTGCTGGATTCAGAGCTCCTTTGGACAACATAGCACCAAGAGCCTGACATGCTCGAGGATAGGAGGCTGCAGTACCCAATGCTAAAGTGATCTGACTGGCATCATGTCCTCTAGATGAAGAGCAAACATACACAGCAACTTATTTTCATAATTCAGACATTTTCATTTTAGCCTCACTGAGTCAACAGGGCACATCTTACGGAATGTAATGACTTAAGGCAGAGCCCCTTTATCCTGGGTAATCAATCATAGAAACAGGCCTGTTTCCCTTGCTTGTTGCTAAAATGTTCATAGAATAAAGATATATATAGATGGAATCTTCAATTCTTTGCTCTTCTGATTTCAGGTCTCCCAGTACAGGACATTGAATTTTTTCTGTTGTTTCACAAATTAAAGCCTAGACAGGAACTGTTACATTGCAGCTAAGAATTCTCCTTTTGCTGGTAAAAGGTGTCCTCGGTTCAGCTGTTTTGTAAGAGTTTCATTTCTCCTTCTCAGCAGCAGGTGCAGTGCTGCATTTCAGCTGTAGTCTGACAGCAATGCTGATAACACACGAATGTTTCAGTTGCTGCTAACTAATGCTTACCCTGATCAAGGACTTTTCAGTCTGTCATGCTCTGCAGTGGCACAAGAAGCTGGGACAGAGCAGAGACAGCACACCTGAGCCAAACTAGCCAAAGTGGTATTCCATACCCCAGCACATCATGCCCAGTATATAAACTGAGGGGAGTTACCTGGAAGGCCCAGATCACTGCTTGGCTTGGGCTGGGTATCAGTCAGTGGATAGTGAGCAACTGTATTGTGCATCACTTGTATTTATTTTGTTTTGGGTTTTTTTCCCCTTCCCTTTTTAGTTTTGTATTCTCTCCCCTTGTTATTTCTCCCCCATGGTAAAGAGGAATCTTTCTGTTCCCTGACAGGCTTCCTCTGC
>JANHGB010034717.1:0-41384 GCA_026283785.1 Coracopsis vasa
GTATATTCCTTCCTACTCTTATACAAGGAACAATACGGTTACTGTAGTGAGCACAAATCTCACATTGAACAGCCTGTATTATAAAGACCCTCACTCTACTTCAAGGGAGGTATTGTACTTTTGTTTGGCTGTCTGACAGCTCTTTGAGGACTCGTGAGGGGAGGGGGTGGGGGGGTGGAAAGGGGAAAAAGCAGTGTGTCACCATTTCCTGAAATGTATCATTTAGGTTGGGATCTCAGCACAGCACAGGCAAACCCAACCCTATCATGTAGATTTTGCTCAATGGGCTTATGGATTTAATTTTGAAATGTTGAAGAATCATTCAGCAACAGAACATGGTCTAAGGACACTATATTTCTAATTTGTGTTTGTTTATTTCTTTGTTTTAATTTCATATATTTTTCTTGATGGCTGTGAAAATAGAGGAAGATAATTTATCACCAAGTATGATGATTTTTTTCCTTTTTTTACAAGCATTTTACATTAGTTTTGTTTGCATATTATCATCAGTGTAGTGAAACCTTTAAAAATAAAAAGTACTGTTTAGTAATTGCTATTCTTTCACTGATTCACAGCAAATTATCATATGGTACCTATGACAAAAATATAACTGGAAATACTATCAAAACTGTTTACTCTACTTCTGATCGGTAAGTGCACATTAATAACATTGTAGAATACCAAAGGACACAGACTTTTTGCATAAGTATTCAAGTATTCAGACAAAAGAGAGCAGCGGAAGTCCCTATTAGGCTTGTCAGACAGCTTTTCAAATGGAGCTCCCTTTCAGTGGGGTAGTGCCATCAAATCATTACCACGGTTCATCAGACTAATGTTATGTTAGCCTTGTCACAGCTGACATTTTAAAATATCTATAGAAACAATAGCCAATGCCTTAAATGATAGAGTTGGCTTTGTGATTCTGTAGGTTTCTACCTTGGGCAGATTCTTATCCTGCAAAATTTCCTTCCTTTTTGAGGATGGTGTCTGTAATGACCAACTTTATGTACAGATGCGGAGGAACAGCTTCATATGACAATGCTGTTAAAAACTCTGTGTTTTCACACCAGCTAAAATATTCCCAAATATAAGAAGAATATTTGCTCATCAGTAATATTTTATCTCATGGCAAAAAAAAAAAAAAAAGAATAAAATAAATGTGGTCACTATTTTCAGTTCAGATAATCTGCCCAGTCCCACTACTTGGAAATAAAGATTTTTTCTTTTTTCTTTTCCAAAGTAAGTATGAAAGACTCTGGGCGTTATTAAATATTAGTACAGTGGTTTACTATTGAGTGAAAAGGAGCAAGACCAGCTGATACTAGATACACCAAAAGTTGTGTCTAGGGAAAGTACATATTGATGCCACATAAGAATGCAAAAAGTGGTGAGAAAATTTTTAAAAATATTATTGTTATGAATACCAGGTAGGCTGTTCTATGCATGTGATCACTATAACTGCAATGAAGGTAGGATTTCTGCCTATGTTTTCAGGCTCTTCCACAACACAGAAGACAGTTCTTTATCAGACTGATCAAATGACTGCAGTTTAAATTCAACTACCAATTTTCTTTTGTGATTAAAATGTTAAAATCATTATCCTCCACTTCATCCCCATTTAGTATACCTGCTCCCAGACATTCAGCAGCTTAATAGAGTCTCACTGTTGTTTGAAATCATTCAGTTCACCAAAGAAGACCATTCTTTCTAGCAAGGTATTTTTGCTAGTTGACTATTATGCTCAGCAATTTGCTCATCACAGGAGCATGTATATTACAGCTGTCAACTAGAATGGAAGGAACATACACATGATGTTTTTCCATTTATGGCCATTGTACAGTATACAAATGTCTCTCCCACCTAGTGCCCTAAGCTTATCAATTTTCTCCTTGAGTTTTCAATGATAGTTTTTTTTCTGACAGCTGATGTTGTATTATATACACAGGAGTATAATTGGAAAAGATATATGTACATACTGCAGGAAGCCCTTGGGCATAGATGCCAAAATGATCTTAGATGCCTTGCAAATTTGCTGTCATTCAACTTGCTTCAAGGTAAGAGGATTTCACCTGCTACTAAGAAATATAATTTGAATGTAATACCTGCATTATAGTACACAAATAATAGGAGAATATTTAGGCCTTAGGCCTTCTCCACCTGGGAGAAGAGGAAAATGAAGAGTAATGTAGGGAATACTAGTCTCCCTTACCCCTACACAACCCCTTCCTCTTTCTTTTCATCTTTCTCCCCCTCTTCCTCTACTTTCACTCTCCCTGTCTATCCTTCTTTCTTGCAACCACAAGGAGGATAAAGGGTGCAGTGTAATGTACCCTGAATGTCCTACACATTTATAAGGCTTCAGCTGCACAGGCTTCTATTAGATTAATTATATCCTACTTACACTTTCTTCATATTGTAAAATTTTATTCTATTTCTCTTTTTGTGAAGCTTTGTAGATGTCCTTGATTAGGGACAACTATGGCTTGTGCAGAAGCCACACTCAAAGGCATCAGTAAAAGGTATTTAAGCCAGAGGTAAAATCATTTTACCCACTGGGATCAAAGATTTGGTTAAAATTTGGGTCTTACAGATAGTTTCTGCTGTAGGATAAAATACTGATGAAAATGGATGTCTTTCTCATTCTATTACAAATTATGTTTGGTTTCTTTTTTTTTTCCTGTTTCCAGTAAGAATGAAAGCACAGAAAAAATTTTGCTTGTCATTCCAAAGCTTAAGTCTCAGCTTAAAATTCACTCTTAAACTTTTCTCTGGGTATGCCTATCAGTGCTCAGCCCTCTAGTCCGTTTTCCTTCTGCTTCATTTGTTTTAATTCTGCTTGCGTCTCAACACAGAGTTTGTTGTTCTAACAAACAATACTCTCAAAATCACACATTAGCATAGCTCATTTTTCTGTCCAGCTTGCATACACTTCTGCTTCTGACAGCAGTTCTTCTACCTAGTTATTGCATGAAAAGTGACCCAAAGCAGAATACATCAGTAAGGCTATACTTAACATGTATGAAGTTACATATGCTTTTTGTCTCATATGGACTTTCTAAGCTCTGTGAGCAGTAGAAATGCAATTTCGTCCATGTAAATCACTATGTAATACCTCCTCCATACTCCTACTGCAAGTAAATACAAGCTCTGGTTTGTTTCTATTCTTTTTGGATAGATCAACCCACATAAAGAGGAATAGGCTTTTCACACAGTTAGGAGTGCTAACACTCCTACACTGGTATTGGCCAAATTATTTGCTAAATATTTAATCTTAACTTTTAAATTATATCCTTTTTGCTACCTATTCTCAAGTGGGGACATTTCTGGTCAGCAAAATTCATCTTAAGTTTTGTGTAATTACACATTTATGAAAACATTGGCAAAAAATTAAACAGCTAATGTAGGTCTGTGGCTCATACTTGTAGTTGTGTATTTAACTAAGTAGAGCGATTTCCTATCATTAATATTCATTTAGCTCTTTACAAATACCTCGTATCCATTAGAGATTTCCATGTAGCTGGCAGCAGCATGAGGTCTTTGTTCCTTTGTAAAGGTAATTATAGAATCACAGAATCATAGAATGGTTAGGGTAGGGAAGGACCTTAAGATTACCTAGTTCCAACCCCCTGCCTTGGCCAGGGACATTTCCCACTAGAATAGGTTGCTTAAGACTCTGTCCAACCTGGCCTTGAAGTTCAGTGAGTAAATAGTCCAGATTGTAGTTTTTTTCTCTGTATAAAAATGCTAGCTAATCTTAGTGATCAAAGCTTTGAAAATATGACCACACTTTTGCTGATTTATACAAGGAAACATAAAACTAGTGAAGGTAGCAGACTATTTTAATTGTACCTTAATACTAACAGCTTGTGTAGAAAAGACATAGAAAGAAAGCAATATGGTAAAACATAAAAAACCAAGTTGCTTAGTATTCTCACGTTATGTTAATCAATGCGGATTGCTCACTTGAAATTTCATACTAGCCGTAGTGAGCATGTGTAATCTAAGGCAATTGCATATTGTCTGGATCCTTGACCTAATCCCACTGTCTTTAATTCCATGGTGTTGACATCATGCAGTTTCTTTATTTGTTTAGCCGCTAAAGGATGTTCTGGGTAAGGCTTTTAATTTTTAATTTTAATAAAGATTTTTAGTCCAAATTTATCTGAATAGATAGCCATCATGAAAATTATGGGAAGACTCTGGTTTTTACTTATCAGAGGATAAAATATCCAAAGAAACCTGAATTTGTTATTCTTTTATTAGATTGCAAAAAATGGATGGTGTCAAGATTCTTGTTTACAGATCAAATTACTTTGCTCCTTGGTCCACTGTAGGCTTTCCTTGTGATCTTGGGAAGTCAACCTCTGTGCATATCTGTGTATTTTCACATGGGAAACATAGGCAATTCTTCTCTATCTCAAAAATTATCTTTGTGAGACACTTGTGAAAACAGTGTCCAGATCCTGCAATAATGGGGGACACATTTAATGATTAAGATACAGTATAAAATATTTTTAAAGGTTTAGGTTCTCTAAGATCTACTCTGATTTGGATTAAGTCTGATCATGCTTCCTTTACTCAGTGAATAAGCAAAAGGATCTCAAAAGGGTGATTCATCTTATTTTAGAATAAATCTCTAAACTAAGACAAAAAGAGTACACTTGGGAATGTCTGGGGGAAGGAATGGATTGGTGGGTATAATGAGAACCTAGGGAACCCGTTGAGACTTAGGTTGCTGATTTTTAGATGTCTAAATGTGAGATATTCAGATGTATAATTGACTGGTTATTAAAACTGCTCTTTCAGAGTTCAGATTAGCTGATAGTGCAGTACTTATAACCCTTATTCTGGTCTGTGGTTGCTTACTTCCTAAAAGATAGCATGCAGGGAACGAATATTAGAGAAGGACTCATTTTAATTTTTCTTGTTACTTTTACTTGTGTGTCAAAGTGTGAAGTATGTAAAAGACCACTGGAAGACCTGAGAGCAGGAGACAGCATTTGGATTTACAGACAAACTGTGCATTGTGAGCCTTGCTATTCCAAAGTTAAAGGTAAGATGCAAGATGTATTATACTGAACATAGAACAAGAGTGTAGAGAAATTCATTCAAGTAACTTCAATATATTATCACACAGCTGTTGCTTTTGCTCATTTCTGTGCACTTAAACCTTTTTAAAGTATTTCATTCAGTAAGACTGAGTTAGGATGATATCCAACCCCAGGTTCTAGACATAATAATTATTCAGTACTTGTGAGGAAGATCTCTTAAGGTCTCATTGAAATCTGTAGTCTTGGCTCTACCATCAATGGAGACACCTACAGTGAGTCAACAGCATCTTACCCAGGAAGTTACAAGAATAAATTGCAAGGCCAGATTGTTCTACTGAAAAAAAATAAACCAGGGTTCAGAGGTATTTTCACCTAATGTAGTCATTGTGAATAACAAAGAAAAGATACAAAATCTATTAAATCATAATGAAAATAATCTACTGTGAGTACCATTCTTACTTTTGTGAAGAGCATAGTGAGTAAACAAATGTGCAAGGCACTGAGAAATGAAGCTTTTGTTTCATGAATTATTCTAGAAGTTGCTAGATTTTAAGTCTTCTCTGTTCATGGTATTTATTAATTCATAACACTAAAAATCAGTACCTCTGTACCAAATAAAGACAAATAGAAATGTAGATAAAATGTTCTCATAAGGTGGTGTTCACCAATGTACATCTAAGATATGATCATCCCAACTAAAATTATATTAATCAATTTGTTTTGTTAAAATACTTTGTGCTATTATGCCATTGCAAAATTTGATGGTAAGAGTGACTTTTGCAATTAATCAAGTTATTAAATTAATAAGGCATTTTGACAGTTATTAAACTGTAGACAGACACACCAAGCGTCTGTATGTTAAGCATTATAAAGTGACATATCCCATTTCAGCAAATGACAAGATGGAACTTCAGTAGATTTTATAAATAAAAAATAAATAAATTGATCTAGTTTCCTTGTGTGACACTTAGAGAATACTGATTTGCTGGCATTTCTGATCAATCTTTTCTCTTTTGCAGAAAAGTGGATCTACTAATTTGACATACAGCGTGATAAAGAAGTTCCACTAGTGTTTAGTTAAGTGTATTGCCCTGTTAATTCAAACCACTATGGAAAATGATTATTTTTTACTGCTAGAAACAAATACTTTAAATGCAGTCCCACTGCATGGCTCCCAAAGGAATTAAGTGCTTGAGAATTTAGGTGCCTTTTAATACATACATTCCAGGAAGCAAAACAAGATATTGTTCAGTATATTCATCAGATTTGTGAAACTACATGGAAAACAAATGATAATTTATTAAAATTTTCTGAACAGCAGGACATACCTACACATATGTTTTGAAGGGGCTGTATTCTTTTTACTGAAAACACATCTCCTCAAAAACCTGTTACCTTTATATAGCATGAATAGGATTAATCTCATCAAAGATTAATCATTTAGAAGTCAGCTATTCAGTTTAAACTACTATTTTAACACAGAGTGAGGTGGGTTCACCCTGTGCCTTTGAGGAGAGACATAAGTCTGCAGAGGAAGATTATTCCCAAGTAACTTAAATGATAACTTTAAGATGCAACAAATCATCTTTGGAAAATGCATCTCTGTTACTGCAGAGGAATTCTAGACAAAAAATGTTAGAGGGTTTCAATTAGAAGTATCCCACCCCGTGTCTGTAATTCTGGTAACTATTGTATACCCTTCTTTTTTTTCTCTCTCTTTTTTTTTTTTTTAAGAAGTGCAGACTTAGTAGCTGCCATGAAATCATTAAATACATACTTTGCATGCCACTATGTTGTATTTATCTTTCCTACTTTATTAAGCGGAATATCCAAACACCTTGGATGGATTCATCTCACTTAAATTTAAATATCTACACTGCAGACACTGAAGTTACTTGATCTATTCTGTCTTTTTATACTCATATAGAGAAGTAGACATTTTTAGGAAGTGATTCAATTGGTCAGATTGCACACATCTACTTTACCCTCATGTTAACCAAGCTCTGAATGTATGTTTGATTTTCCATGGTTTGCAAAGGAACCTGGAGTGAATAGCTCAAACTTCTAGACATTAGGCCAGATAAACTCCCTCTTTTGAGACTACAGTGAAAGCATTGTTTTTTTTTCCTTTTGAAGAGCATATGTTCATTAAGGTATAGAAACTGGAAGAAGAGCTCATCTTTTGTTATAATATTTCCACAACACTCAATAGTTACCTGCCTATTTGTTTAAAATAATGAATAATTCAGTCATTTATTAGACAAACAAAGGTGTTGACTACTAGTCTCTGCCATGAGATGTTTCAGATCATGGTTATTCAGAAGTGACTTTCACCACCTACATCTCAACTTAAAAGGACTTATTGGATATGACCATGACAGAGCTAGAGCGCTCGGAGGCTGCTGGACCTCAGCAAAAGCTTAGAAGGGTGAAAAGTGCCAAAGCCATAGGTTAATATTAGACTGCTGAATGGCTGCCCCAGACAAAATTTCTCTCCTCATCTGCACATTCAGTAGTGGAGACAGGAGGTATGGATGTCTGTGTAATTTATACAATTAGGTCTGCAGCTGAATAATGATGTAATCTGTCTTGTCTGGCTTGAAGGATGTTCAGACTGATATGTAAAGGACCCATGAAACAGTAGGTAGCTTGTTTTGTTACTTTTATTAAAATTTCTTATTAACTAATGGCAGTAGCTTTAATAAACCTGTTATTATAGATTTATTTTTTTTTGCTGTTGTGTGTCTCTTGCTGATGGCATATTCTAGTTAAACTATACTTGTTATTACCCTGTGCTTCACCAGGAAACAATGAGACTTGCAAAACAGGTGGAGAAAAGGAGTGGTGAAATTTTAATGTTGAGGTCAGAGATCTGGCCCTGTTCAGAGGCCAACAGTTATTGCTAAGGCTGTTTCAGCGGAAGATGTTAGATGTTCATTTGAGCAAGCTCATTAGAATCCAGGACTTCCTAGCATTTGAGGGGATTAGAGATTTCAGTTCATTCCACTAGAGACCAGGAGCAAAGTCTGTATCCAAAAATCTGCTACTTAAATGCTCACAGAGAGAGAAGTAGCAATAAGAAACAATAAATAATAATTCCATGCTTGTTAATTCATACTTGCTGAACAACCCTCGTAATTTTGCCATGTGTTTTTTTGTTATTTTTTATTATATGTTGTAAGTTTGCTGAAAAGAAACACCGGGTTTGTGATGCTTCATATTTACCATATAAAAGCCAGCATGGCAGTACTCATTAAAAAAATCATATTAACATCTCAATACCAATGTATCAAAACTGAATTGTTTTTTGTCCTTTTTGCATACCATTAGCATGTGGTGGTTTATTTCTCTTTAACTAGTGCTTCCATGAAACAATCCAAATGAACAGTTTGCTGGCAGCTGTTTTAATGAACGTGTTATCTTCAATAATGCATTAGATTAGACTGAAAAGCTCTATTGAGAGATGATGTACTAAATTATGTGGGGTTTTGTGATTCATCAGGCCCATTTTTTCAGTGTGTAATGGATACTTTATCTTACAAAGCTGGGGCATAGCTCTGCAGGGGGCAGAATCAAGCAATAAGAGGCAAGGAGTGAAATAATGCATGTAATATATATTGATGTATTTAAACGTGTAGATTATTTCAAAGCTACTGATACTTACATCCTTTTCCTCTTAAAATAAGCATCTCTCTCAGTTTGACAAGACATGTTCTCTGTTACTTTGTAGAGCCCCCTTAGCTAGGCTTGTAAAGAACTGGTCAACATCAAAGAGGCCTTGCTTTTATTCAGAGGTCAGCTCTATTCCCCACTCCTTGGTATGGAGACGTGTGTTGTGTTGGGATAGTTTCATGTGTTCAGTTTATTAACTCAGAACTCCGCTACTCCCTTTCTTCCCTTGATACTTTAACATAATCCTCCTTGTTTAGGATGAAAAGTATCCACTTTCCTGGTTGGTTTTGCTTTCTGATCATACTTGCATGTTGCTCATTGTAGCTACTCTGTTACGCTGGGAGGTGCTTTTAGCTTCCAGTCAGGTTGGTGTCAGACTACAAAGGAGAAATGTAGCTTCCTTTTTTGTCATCTGCTGCACCAAACCACCTCATTTTTCTTCAAGCAGCGTCACAGTAGAGACATCCTTCATTCCATAAAGACAAAGGATAAGGACACTTCATAATCAGGTAGTTTTGATACTTAGACAGTGCCCAAGTCCGAAACTGTTGATTAAAATAGCTCTGTTTAGCTGCTTAACGGATGCTGAATCACTGAGGTCTTAAACCCAGCTTTCCTTCTTTGACTTCAAAGGCCTACTGTCCTGTTTTCTGTTTTGCTTGATCTAAGCAATGCAGCTCTAATCTCCTGCACCAGTAAAACTGGGACTTAGAAACATTCCTTGCATTTCAAGGAGAATAGCCTGCAGATATTCTCAAAACGTGTTTGGCACACAACGCCGAGCTCCAACCTCCTCAAAAATCTCCTGTAATTACTGCTTTTTAAAAACAGGGAGATTCTGTTCTCCTCTTTGAACAGATCACTCGCCCAGAAACTGGGAGAGTCAAGTTCAATTTCTTCCCCATCTTCCCTCTATTTTAACCAAGTCATGTAACACAGTGGAACAGGCTAGCTTAGGGAATAAACCACTTGTTGTTACCATGTTCCCTGATGTGGATGGAGGGTGGATCCTTATGGCCCACGGCCTGTAGGATAGCTGCATTGCCTACACAATCACTAGGTGCCTACTGACCCCTCAGGAATGACTGCTGAATAGAAAATGTAGAGACAGTCCTGGGAGCAGAGACCAGATCCTGGAATTTCTCCATCTCATCTAAATGGCCTAATTCATAATTAAAAGCAATCGGAATGATCCTCTGTTTATCCCTGTTAATGTTATGCTTCTTTCTAGCAACGTTAGAGGAGTTGTCTGCGCTCAGATTTGGATGGTGTAGGATGCTGAGTGAGTGGAAGTTTTGGGGTTTTCATCTGAGATTATTAGAAATGTCTTCATATGATGTTCTCTTCTAAGCTTTAATATCTTATTTGCCTTTCCAGGATCTGAGATCTTTTGGACAGGAACTAACTCCTTGTTCGTGCAGTGCCCAGCACAGCAGTGGCCTCTGGGTGGTACTGCTGTACCTGTGTTAAGTGGCTCAAGAAAAAATCAGATTTCACTTTCTTTCCAAGCAAGCTCCTTGTAAACATATTATTCTTCATGGAGTTTTTATAACTGTGTCAGTTATAAATTGACAGCTATAATCTCGCAGCCTGTGCCAAGACTTAAAATTGATTGGTTTTGTCCTGTTAGAGTCAATACATGAGTATGATCATGCCAAAAGCACTTGTCTGAGACTTGGCATTGCTGTGCAGTCATCAGACATCTGTTTAGGAAGCTCAGACAGCTATTGTGGTGAGAACAATGTGCAGCCAACCATTTTAAAACTACCTACTCAGGAAAACAGTGTAAAAAAAAAAAAATGGAAAAAAGGAGAGAGAAAAAAAGAAGCAATCACTTCTGTAAAGAAAAGAAAGAAAAGTGATTTTTTCTGGCATTCAAGCCATTTTTCCAAAAGGGGGGAGGGGAGCGGGTGCGGAAATAGTGTTCACATGTCCAAATACCCAAAAGAAACAGAAAAAGGAGAAATGATTAAGAAGATGAAAACATTATGCAAAGAAGCCAATTAAGGACAAGTAGAATCAGTGATTTTGAAAACTGGGGATAGGAATTTAAAACGTAATAGTGTGGCCATGGATAATGGTGCTATTGAAACTGATAGCCAAACGTGACTGTAAGATGAATATTCCAGAAAATGTTGGTCTACCTTCATGTCTTCTAGGGAGTTTCCACTCCTGGAACTTTGAATTATATTATCTGCATATGTAGTTTGAATCTTGGAATTAAGAATGAGAATCCAACTTACCATACTTGTAGCATTACGATTGCAAGTCCAGAGGAGGGCCACGAGGATAATCAGGGGACTGGAGGACCTCCCCTATGAAGATAGGGTGAGAAAGTTGGGGCTGTTCAGCCTGGAAAAGAGAAGGCTGCATGGAGACCTCATAGCAGCCTTCCAGTACCTGAAGGAGGGCTGCAGGGATGCTGGGGATGGACTATTCATTAGGGACTGTAGTGATAGGACAAGGGGTAACAGGTTAAAACTTAAACAGAGGAAGTTTAGATTGGATATAAGGAGGAAGCTCTTTACTGTAAGGGTGGTGAGGCAATGGCATGGGTTGCCTAGAGTAGTTGTGAATGCTTCATCCCTGGTGGTGCTCAAGGCCAGGTTGGGCAGAAGCCTTGGGTAACATGGTTTAGTGTGAGGTGTCACTGCTCATGGCAGGGAGGTTGGAACTAGATGATCTTAAGGTCCTTTCCAACCCTAACTATTCTATGATTCTATGAATTGTTTTTTGGACTGTCAGCCTGCATTTTCAACTTCCAAACCAGTTACCAGTTGTGTATCTGGGAAGACTGGATTAAAAAACAGACTACTCAAACCACCCAAAGACACCCATATTTCTTTTCTGTGACAAACACAAAATACTCTTAGTATTTGATATGGAAAGTCTGAGATTTGCCCGCTCTTAAAGATTACTCCTCATAACCTAGACACTAAGACTTGCAAATCATCTCCCCAAGTAGCATCCCTATCAGTTCTTCAATCTGCCACCAAACAGCACAGGCCAAAATCAAAGGTCACTTCACCATGATGCCCCTATGCCAGATGGACACACCAGACACGAAAATACGTATGTTAAGACACAAATGGCAAACAGTAAATGATGAAGTAATCTCTCTTACATCAGGCTGTTCTTCACACACTATTTTGTACGCATCTGTTCAGTATTTTACTAAGAATATAGGCAAGCATCACCTGGGTATATAATGCATTCAACTTCTGTTCCAGATACAAGGCACGAGGATTTGAGAATTTCGAGAAAACTTGTAAGTGGGCTATTAGTTGCCTGTAAAAGAAAACATTTTGTTTAAAATGACCAGAAGACATAATCCTGCATTATTATAAGCAATTTGGGAAGTTTCATTAAAATTAACAAGAAAGAAAAAAACCCAACAACCCAAAGCCAGCACAACACAAGAGGATCCCTAGTCGACATGCCTCCATTTCAGAGACACAGCAAGAGGTATCCTCTTCCCTCTCCTAAGCACCTCCTTCCAGACATAATTTCATGGCGTAGAGAGGGCCATTTCCTCAGCAGCACTAGATGGGCTCAGCTTCTGATGTCAAAGGAATACAATCAATCAGAATGCAGCTTGCTTCTCTCTGCCAGACCAGCCTGGAACACCAACAGATGAATTTACCTCTTTGTTTATTCACTTGTCCTTAACTGGTGGCCATTTTGCTCCTATCAACATGAAAGGCGCATTTAACAACAGACTGTGCTGGACTTACACCAGGCAAGCACAGACGGGAGTCAGTTCCTCTAGAAGTGGCTGTGTCACCCCACATCTGCTCCACCTCCACTATGTGGGAGCAGAGAGACCAAGATAAGGAAGGTCTAAGATCTCTACCAGATGCGCTGTGGGGCTAGTAGAGACTTTCTGCATCCAGTTGCACCCTCTGGCATTTTACACTGAACTCTCCTGACACTTCGGCTGGGTCACTCTCCTCCATGGCTGGGCTCAGCTAAAGGACAAGTAGGACACCTTCTGACAACACCACCCTGAGCCTGGGGCAGGCATGGGTCCTCCTGCTGCCTCAGCCAGCCCTTGCGGGCTGAGGGCTCTCCTACTGTGGCACAAGCCTGACTATGAACTGTGCAGGGCAAAGATGAAGGGAGGTCACTCCAGAACTCAGTAATACACCTCCGGTAAGTCTTTCATGCCTTTGTTACTGCTACCAGCACTAATGTTTCCAGTTAAGTACATGGACATTTTGAGATGAAGGCTGAAAAAAGAAACAAACCAAAACATAGATCTTGGACTGTCACTGTGTTTGAATTGCTGCTCATTTGCTCAGTTACAAGTCAGAACCTGGGAATAAAATGAAACATCTATAAAATACCTGGGATTAAATGACAATTCAGATTATATATCAAATGTGTTCCAACATGTAAGGTGACATTTTAAAGTTCTCTGTCATTACAAGGCCCATCCTTTCCAGAAAAAGTGGCAAAATACAAACCCTTGTGGTGTATTTGTAATGGACATTTGACAGAGGTCATCGGGGTAAAAAGACTCAGATTTAGACAAATTGTGGAGACTTCATACAAAGAGTCACTTTCTCCATGTATTCAGCACTGCAATGACATTACAACAGCATGTAGCTTCAGTCTAAAACACCACCTAAAAAAACTCTTTGTCCCTAAGGACAAAAAATCCTAACCAGGACCAAGACTGATAACAGGTAGGCAATGGCAGAATCCCAGTATGAATAATCTTATTTTTCAAACTGTTTGGCAATACCTATGGTTTTAAAAGACCAACAGATACACACAGAGAAGCCAGGGGAATGCAGATACAATAGCCTCCAAAAACTTCAAAATACCACATAATTTCAGCTTAAAGTAACATAAACCACAGACTGTCAGCAGGTAATGAGATAATGATAAAGCCTAGGCAGGGTCTTTGGATATCTAACACTGTGCAGGCAGAGTTTCTGACTCTAAGGTGCTTATAGTCCACTGAAAAATAATGAAGTGCAAGCAAAAGAAGAAAAAGGAATATATAAAAACATAGCTTTTATCTCAATACGAGTTACTGAATCTGCCTTTCTCTGAAAGCACCAGCAAGAGAAAACTAAAAATACTTACTTAGCAGCAGCTCTTCTTGTTTTCCTTTTTGGTAGTCCCACAGTAATTGGTTCCCCTTCTTCCTTTTCTTCTTCCTCCTCCTCCTCCATAGCAACATCATTCACCTCTTCACCAGGTATTTCTTTTGCTGCTATTTTATCACTAGTTCTCTTTCTGAGATCCTGAGATGGAGCCACCAATGAATCTGCTGGGTAGTACTCATTTCTGTGTTTTAAAAAAAAAGGAAGAGATTACAAAGCACAGCATTTTTCAGGGTTTCATGACAAGAACAACCAACCCCCCCCCCCCCAAAACCACCATTCTCATTATTAATGGCACTGTGTCTCGGGATACTATACGGCTAAAAATTCCCAAAGAAGTATATTTCAGCAAGTGTATGTTTCTATGCCTAGAAGTTGCAGAATATAAGGCAGTGGCCAAATACACCAAAGGTGTATCAAATACCCTAAAGGAGAGTGGAGGTACTTGGTTGAGAGAAGAGAGACATGAATCACTGAGATACTAGAGGTTTGTAAAGTTATGTAGAGGGCATGGGGGTTGTGTTTGCTCAGGTGGGCAGATGCACAAGGATTATGGCAGTGTGATACTAAGTGAGGAAACTAACTTACTATAGCATGGTTCAATTTTTCCAGGAAGGGAAGCAAAACATAGGTTTTCTAATTACAGGAAATGAATATCAGAAACCTTCCCTTGCCATGAGATCACACCTACTCCATGTGCATCATACTATCTGTACTATCTGATATGTGCACACATGCAAGCTCTCCCTCCCAGGGCAGGAAACTGAATCAGCCTCTAACAAACCCAGTATTTTCCTCATCTTGGGGAAAATACTTTGCTCTTCTGTGATCCCAAATTAAAATGCATTTTCCTTTTTTTTTTTTAAAAAAAGGATCTTTATTTCCACTGAAATCACTCCCTAATGGAGTAATGAGGCTGTAACAGAGGCAAGTCAATAAATAAGAGACTGAGCAGCAGAAACTGCCAGTTCATTTCAGCTTGATTCTTCTGTGATGTTTCTAACAGAATCTACATTCCAATCAAAAGGTTATCTTAACTGGAAACAGACATCTCACCAGCCATGCACTCAGGAAATAAAAGCCTATAATAGGATAGCCATAGTTTTAAAGCTCAGCAACAATTGAAAGCAATGTCCTCTCAATTGAAAAATAAATCTTACCTACCTAACAAATCTCAAAAGAAGTGGGGAAAGTTCCCTCGACCGAGGCTCCACTCTGTCTGGAAACTTATCCAGTGCTTTCCACAACAGAAAACGGAAGTTTGTGTGGTCCAGCCGCTCACTGCAATCTGTTCTAGTCCTCAGCTGCTCCAGGAAGACAGCCCCCACCCCTCCTTCTGGCATCTTCTCACTTTCTGTTTCAGCAATGCTTTCCTCTTGTTCATCTAGTTCATTCTGCAGCTCCATTTCTATAGAACAGATGAAGAAAAGCTCTTCAGGTTACTTCATAATTGCCAGTAGCAAGGGATCAGCCCCTCATTACAAACGTAATACTTTTGGCGACATGTAACTGTTTAGACACCTGTATTTAACAGTGACCTGAAAGGTCTGCATTGCTTAGAAAGTACTCTAGGGTGCCTTACAGCCTCAGTTAACCTCAAGTTTTCTTGAATAACAGAGAAGTCCACAAACGGCTCTGTGCTCATGGCTCTATCATGAAATCACAGATGCCATGCACCCATAGGTAAACCTCAAGAGTACACCCAAGAAAGACACTGTTTGCAGGATTTCCACACAATCTATGGAGCAGAAAGACGGTCAGCCCAATTATACAGGTTTTGTCATTGCTTCTGATCAGTCTGGGCAGTCACCTTACGCAGGGACAAAACTGCTGCATGGCTTCCCACAACCTGCAACTCCCTCCTGAAATGCAGGTGCCTTTTTTGTCTCCTTCTTGCTGTTTAGGACAGAAGGAGACATAGTTTTCTCCCAGATCTCTCTATTCCTGCCCCGGACATGATGCTGGTAGTCAAGAACCTGAATTCCCCCATCACACATAAATCTGGGGCACATAAAACCAGTCATGTCACTCTCAGTTAGCTGTGTTACTGTTAGAATAATGATTAAGAGCTGTGACTTACCAGCATAGGTAGCAGCCCTCTCCAAATGTTCATAGAAAACCTTCCAGAACTGTTTATTCTCCATTTCCTTTGCATGAGAACTAACGAAGTGTAAGACAGCATGAAATTAAAAGGAAAATAAAAAAAGCCATGCATCACTAGTACAATCTAGTACACCAGTACAAGTACACTTTGATCACTACTTTAATGTGGGTGTCCGAAGAGAGGACATCTACACAATACAGATGCAGCACTTCCTTGCCTTTACTCATGTATCTCATATGTCAGTTGTTATCAAAATAATCTGGTTGTATCTCATGACTTCAAATGAGCTTAAATTGAGTAAAAATGTTCTCAAGATTTCTACTGACTTCTGTAAAGTAACATCATTCAGAACTAAAGGAAGAATTAGTATGGTCCTGTCTTTCAAAGAGCTAGTTCAGTATTTTTTAATTAATTCTCTAGTTTGAAGAAGAAAATCCCATCCCCGTTAATCATACAACAGAGGGAAAAAAACAAGAAGATAAAGTCATGCTGAAAGCAGACACTGATGTCGACATTTAGCTCAGCTGTCACCACGGTAAGTCTTCCCTCCTCGTTAGTAGGATTTAGAGGTTTTCCAGTAAGGGCAGAAAAGTCAGAGAGAGTTAACTGAGAAGGACTTCTTGCTCCTTTAAGCATTTGTAAAACACTAATCAAATCTTGCTATCTTTGAAAACTCTGATGCTATTTGACTATATTCAGTGTGAGTTCCCTTTAATAGTAAGAAAAATAAGAAAGTAAGTATCAGTCTACACAGACTGTGATTTGAGATCAAATTTGTTCCAGAACATTTCACATGAAGGTTATCCTGGACAAATCTCTTCAAAGTGGACATTTTTAGCTAAGCTTTTGTTCACAAAACAATGGAAAGAATGTTCTGTAAGACAACCACAGACTGCAGCATCCAACTGCATATACTCACGTTACGAGTTCAATTACAGGATCCCACAGAGGGCTGAAGTTAATATAAAGCATTCCTAGTAAATACCGAAGAGGCACCTAGAATGACACACAATACCATCTTGTTGGGATGTAAAAAACCGTATCTTGAAGACCAATCAACCTTCTCTAACCTTTTTTCCTCTCGAAGAGGAAATGTTGATCAAAGAAGTTCTCAGAAGTGCTACAAGTTATGAAGCAAGTAATACACCGCATCACTCATTGTCTCATAGCTGTATGAGGAAATCTAGAGCTTTTACTGTAAGCTGCACTGAGATCCTGTCACTATACCTACACACCATGAATGTGCAAAAACCAGTTCAGCCCAGCAGACGATATGGCTTTCCTGCCTCCCTCTCAAACTTCAGGGCTGCCATAGCAGCATTAGGGACCTCAGAAAGAGGAAAATTTGCCCTGAGTAGTCTTCATTCAACTAGGACTAGACGCATGGCCTCTGGACAGGCACCTTGCTCACCTACATGCAGTAGGACTGATCTACAGCCCTTGTTCACAGGAATTTATAAGTCAATGTAAAAAAATTATACAGGTACAGCAACAGCCAGAAAAATAACAGTAATAAAAAAAACCCTCCCACCAAATCCACAATCATTTAACTAGTAAAACTGTGACCCTTCCAACATCCAGAAAGTGAAGTCCCCTTTAGCTCGGCAGCACAGGAGATTCAACAGTCACAGGTGCACAAGATTTTCACTCTGCAGCAAGATCCAAAAGCTAGAATCTGCAATGGCCGATGGGAGTTCACATATGTGAGTTCATATCAAAACCTGATTAATCTGGTTGTGAGCCATTTATCAAGATACTACTGTTGTTCTACTAAATATCCAAGAAAACACAACAGTCCTAAACACAACGGCAGCTGTGATCTCTACTAAGTATTCTAAAACATAATCTGGGAGCTCATTGATTTTTTAATGAATGCTCATTAAAAACTCTGCAATCCATGTGATGGAGTAAGAATGCTCTCTTGGAATAAAGGAATGAGACAACTGCTTTTGGACTCTAACTACTTACCTCCTGCAAAGATCCACTTGGTATTGCAGGCTGCACTATATCACATCTTAGTTTCCTCAAATAGAGAAGCTTCTCTCTGTAATCGTTCACTGTCGCTGGCACAAGTTCTGCTTGAAGTAATATGGCAAATACTGTCTGGAGTTTGCCCGTGCTGTCACCCTGAACAAACAAGTGACATGCATTTTATTAAGAGTATCGTTTTCTCATTGAAAGGTATTTCAACAGAATTGTACAGAGTTCCAGCCATTTTTTGGACCAAAGAACAAAAAGTTGAGGGACTTGCTTTGGTTCCACCACTTAGGCATCAAAACTCACACATCAGAAAATATCAGGAGGCAAGGAGACAAACAGATAAAACTGGAATGTGAAAGCACAAAAGCAGAGGACAACCTCTAGCAGACACATTCTTTGTTTCTGCAAAGTGGAAAACAGTTAATACACAACATCAAACAGAGATGGCTTCGAAATGTTGCATGAAAAGTTTTAGCCCTACCTCAATCTGTGTAGAAGGTGGATTCTCAAAATGGTTTAGAATTCGAACAGTCAATAGCCGGACCTATCCAAAGTGGAAACATATGTCAGAAGCATGCAGGAGAATGCAGGCTACATATGCAGATACATACACATTTACACAGAGGTTAATGTTTCGCACAGAAGGCTGATTTCACTAGGTTCCTCCCAGAGCTGAGAAACAGATGAGGTCCAGTAGTCTAGCAGGCAATTCAAAATGAATACATTAGGCTGCTGCTCTGATTCACCCTGAGGGAAGAGACAAGCCTTGCAGGTCTAGAAGTTAACCTCTGTTAACTCATGCCCCACAGCAACCTCTTAGAAATGGACACACTCCTAAACAGATACCACGGAAGTAAAGTTTTACACAATCTCATGTTTCTCCTCTCAGTCTTCATCACTTAACTCAGTTTGCTTAAATTATATTGTTAAAATACAAATTATCTTGCACGTGCTCAAAAAAGCAGATTACCTTAGAAACACCAGTGGAAATATTAGGATGTAACTTCTCAAACAAGTCCATTAGGTTCCCTTGGGAAAGCGGCTCCTGGCAGCCACAGAATGCCAACCTTGTGTAATAGAGATCAGCCAACAGCAGTGCAGAGGGGTCTGAAGGGAAAGTGCTAGAACAACAGAGTGTTTTATTAGCATACAGAGAGCACTGCAACAATATAAATATTTGAAAATAAGGCACTAGTGATGGTAACAACATTATGGGAAAATTCCACATGACTTCAGACTCTGCTGGCACCAGCAGGCCAGTGAAGTTGGACTTCACCAGCATGCTGGCTTGCTGCCTCAAAGCCCAATAACCCATGACAGCCCAAGAGGCATGAGATTCCTCCTTTGTATTAAGTAGGCTTCTCAAGCTCAGGATAGCAGGCTGGACCTGTGCTCCCCTAGGTACCCAGTCAGTGATCAACTTCAACTGAAAGAAAATAATCCGGGCCTAGGTGAGACACAAGGAGTCCTGCCTGCCCACAGGGAAACCTCCTTCTGCTACTTTCATCCCTTGCTTTAGGTGGGTTTCACCCCCAGCCCAAAGCTGTCAGAAAAACACTAGACTGAAGCTCCCTGCTAAGACTTCTTGTCTGATCTGGGCAAGCTGTTTCATCTCTACCATGCCTCAGACATGGGCACCATGACTTCTTTACTGAACAGGATGTTTGCAAGCTCAAGCCACTGAAGACTTGGAGATGCTCCAGCACAACAATGATAGGAGACAAGTTCAACAGGATTTGCTGGAGACAGATCTTCCTCGATCCCTCCAGCCTCTCAGTTATGTGTGCTAATTATAAGCAGAACAGAGTTACAATAAATAAAATGAAGCATACAAAACCTCCTCCCACTGTGCAGTAGGCATATACATGGGTATGTAGAGACAGGGTGGAATCCCAACGCTACCACAGACTGCAGCAGTTGAGGCTTCTGACACAACTCAGAAAACACTTTCCTGTCTCTTTTATCATTATAATGTAACATACAATTACTAAGCTTGGCGATCCTAGGTGAAACTAGAATGAACATATTTGGCACACTACCCTGAAGCTGTCTAAGAAAACTTCAGTTTGCAGAGAAAATATCACTGAACAGGCCCTACATCTACCTGGTTCTTCAAACAAACAGTGTCTACAGCATTGCTATCTTACATAACCACAAGACTGAAGCAACGCGTCGGCATAACAGAACGGGCAACACACAAAGAGGCATTTAACAAGCCCCTACATAAAGGCAAAGTCAACTCACTGTGCCTTGGAAAATCATGAAAAGATCACAGAACAGGCAGAGTTTACTTACCTCACCAAGCTCTTGACACGCTCCACAGGTAACAAATGGAGTATTTCAGCAGACTCTGCCAAACTAAGGAGAGTACTTACAGCTTGGCAGGCCACAAACAGGCTTCCTGGAGCAGGGAGAGAACAAGAACAGCCTGTATATTTACTCAGCTCTCAATGACTTGTGTTTGTATGGTGCTTTCCCATCCTGAAATGGCTGGAGTCACAGAAATAGGATAATATATGGATCCCAGAAACAGCATGTGTATTTTCTAACCATTATTATAACCCGTAAGGGAAATGTTCCTCTGGCTATCAAAGTAAGTGCCTGCTTATTTTTGCAAGCCAGCACTGAAATCTGTGAGCAGCTCTCAGTCTGCGTCTGTTTCCATCCCACCTGCATATACAGAGAACAGAGATCTGGAGGCAAACACTGTTGCAGGAGTCTCAGACAGCTCTATGCTATAAATGATACTCAGAAATGAAAAAATGCTGCCCAAATTGATACGAGTGCAGCAAAAGAGAAGCAACAATACATACTGATGCTACCACACACCTGCCTATAAACTCTGGCACTTTAGCAATGCAATATGCAGTATGAGATCTACAAAGCCAGTCCAGATACTTAAAGACTGACTATTTATTTGTTAGTGCATGGAAGGAGGGTTTGCTGAACTTTGTTATGGCAATCATGTCTCCCTCCTAATCCTCTCAGCCTCCTTTAGGGATTTAGGGTTTTCCAGAAGCACAGGAGAGTTAAAGCCCGTCTAGGTAAGAAATGGGAAGGGCAGTTCCTTTCCCCTGACACTCTCACGTTAGCAAGTAGGTTGTGAAAAAAAAAGTAAATTAAAAAAATCCCCTTTCCTTTATCTCTTCCCAAGCAGAACACTGCTCCTAAACCAGGCAAACTGAATCAAGTTTTTAAAGGATATCATTTTCTTACACACTGCCAACTGCCATGGGAAAGAAGGGGAAGTGAGCATTCATTTCCCATTTATTCCTTTGAAAATGTCCCTCTATTCCAAGTTGCTCCATTCGCCAGGTATGTGCTGAATCCTGCTTACCATTAATGTCCACAAGGAGCTCCTCAAAGAGCGGAGAACAGCAAGTAATGGCAGAATGAAGCTTCTTAGTGTAAGGGCACAGGTTCCCAAAGTGCAATATTCATACCATCTGGTAGTAGTATGTCTATGCTGGACAAAGATGGCAACTCCTATCTCATTACAGACACACTTATATGATCGATAGGGGTAACCACTTCCCTACAGGCAGTTATCCCGTAAGAGCTGCCAGGGTTATCTTGCTGCTGCTCTGTCCCAGTTTGCAAGCCATCTTCCCTGCACTCCACAACAACCGCGGAAAAACACACGGTTCTGGGGGTTGCATTTTGCCTCAGAGGCCAGAAAAGTCAAACAGGGAGCACAGGGCTGGGGTGTGCCTTGCATGGGCTGTGAGAGGAGACTGGAGTTCTAGTGGAATGTGAAGGAATTGCAGAGATCATGGAGCTGGAAAGAATGCCAGAGGATGAAGAAAGTGTCCAGGAATCCTAGTTTGGGAGGAAGGTGAGGAAAATCAAGCAAAGAAGTGTAAGATTGGACAACAGGATGCAGATGTGTAGGACTGAAGTTGCATTTGTTTTCTCTTATGGGCAATGGAAGAAACAACAGTGTGCCTCTTGAACGCACACAGAGCTGGTGCAGGGCTGAGATGAGACCCAAGAAAAGAAAGTTTGGCTATTCCTTTTTTAGAATAAGTATATTGCCACTAAATAATCATGACAGCATGCAAACCCTGCAAACAGATCAGAAGAAAGGGCTAAATTCAGCAGGACCATGCTTGACAAAGACTAGAGAAGGAAAAGCAACAGAGTCAGTTGGCAGATATGCTTAGGAATGTTAACAGAAGCATTATTAAGGGAAAAGACCAGACTCTGGAAAACCCCTTTCAAAGGAAGTGAACCTGGAGTTTTCCAATACTTGCTATCTCCCTCATTAACAACTGCACTGTATAATGCAAGCACAGTTAAACCCTTTTTTTTTTTTTCCAGTCAGAGAAGGAAGACAATCAATGACAACCAATGCCTGGAGGAAAGATGCAGCATTTTAGAATTGGTGCTGTCACTGACGTCACAGATGGTAATGCCCCCAACTTTGCACTATAGGTCTGGAATAGTCTAGTTGGAGTTTGTCAGTCAATAGTCTCTCCTTCACTTGACTGCTTCTGGTTTAGATTGATCTCCACCTTTTATTTTCTCACTTCCTTCTTTTCCCTCCCAATTATCTTTCACTTTGCAGAACATTTGCTGCCCAATTATTATTATCAACAGCAAATGCAGAATCCTTTGCTGGAGGGCATTTCCTCCGAGGCTTTGCTCTTCTAGTTTCACTTGAGCTTGTCAATAGATTTGAACACAATACTACTGCTATTCATTTTCATGCTTTATGTCATCAGAAAAACTGCTTTACATATACTTATATATCAACAAAAAGCAAACAGGAAATAACCGTAACTGACCTTTGCAGAGGCTTCCTTTGTCAATGGCTGTGAAAAGAGAGTCTATGAAATTCGTCACACGGCGCAGAGTGTTTGCTTTGTCCATTGGTCTGTCCAAAATAAATGGCAAGACTTTTACCTCTATGTGACACTGACAGCTACACACATAGGAAAGCTTTCTTTGACATCTATCTTTTATTACATTACAGATAGCTCACCCCAAGTCTGAAACAAGCAGCAAGTCATTTTTGCTATTTCCAATTCACAATTTAACTTGTAGCATTTACTGCACCTTCCAGAGGTCAGTGCTTAAAACACAGAAACTGAAACATGTCGTTAACATTTCTATGTACTAAAGTACTAAATTTAGGGAGTAGGCAATCAAGAAATGGATATCCTACTCCTGACTTTACTACTGACTCATGGCATTTCCACACAGCATTTTTTTTGCCTTCTAACCCCAGTTTCCCCAAACTAGGGTTAGTAATTACTGTCCTTCCCTTAGTACAATAATTTCTGATAGCCACTGGTTTCAACTAGACAAGCATTACATAAATACATAAAAATAGTACCTTAGAATACCTCTTACCTAATATGTGGCAGTACAACCAAGGCAACCCAAGGCTGTGAGAGGTCAGTGATGCCTTCTTTCTCTGGTAAATGGATTAAAGACAGTACATGATCCAACACCAATTCTTCTGCCTTTCCTCCTTGTCTTTTACTTGTTTGTTGCCTTGTATTAGAGCTAAAAATAAAAGCAAATCTTTTAGTAACCACTTCCTCCCATGATATTCAACATTATGTTTGCTACTTCTAGCAAAAGGACTTGGAGAGCCTAAGGGATTTTTTTTCTTTTTAATGTCCTCCACAGCACAAAACATTAACTAGTCATGCTAAGAAGCACCAAACATGGCCCACAGGAAATGTCAGGTCTTTATTTCAAGTTCAAATATTTCTAGAAGGAAAGATACTAGTTCTCAGTTGGATACCCTCACAAGCAGGACACATAGCCTCTAGAAGCACCTGAGAGTCAGCTCTGAGATTACTGTTAATAACCAATGAACCAATGAATGGCAGAAAACAACCAGTGAGTTAAAAGTTTGGTGACTTAAAAGGAGTCACAAGCTAAGCTCAAATCAACAAGCCCATCTGCAGGCAGAAAGGGTTAACACCATACTGGGACATATGAAGAGGAGTACTTCACACTTCTTGGACAGCAATCTTTTCATCCAGTGTGCTTGTAAGAGGGCAGTTAGAAGGCTGCATAGGATCCACCCTTCAAGAAAAACAGAAGCTAACAAAAAGGAGATGGCATCAAGAGCCATTAGAGGTTTCAGAAACAAAATTTATGAGTGAAACCTCAAGGAATTAGGATCGTGGTCCAGAGAAAGAAGATTTCAGATGTTTCTGATGATCAAAGCCTGGTATTTGTAAAAGTTGCAAAGAGACAAAATATTTTGCTTTTTGTGTTCCCAGCAGATAAATGCCAATGTATTTAAAATGCAATAAAGGAAGTTTAGTTCATACACTGAGGACTGGGAAAAAAAACCCAAACACCTGTGTAATCATGAAAGCAAGAAAGTACTGGCACAGACTGTCAGGCACAGCTCTGGAACCTCTAGATTTGGAGTATTTAATAATAATTTGGTCGGACATCTTTCAGGACTGGTTCAGGACTTGCTAATTCCATCTTAGGCAGGAGATGAGGTATGCAACTCTTGAGATGTCTCCTAGCCCTAATTTCTGCCACTGACATTGCAGGAACATAAAAAAGTCCCAAGAAGGACCAAGGTCCTCTCAGCTAAGTACTCCATATCACTGGAAATCCAGAGAGATCAACAGACTACGAAAACAAAGGAAGAAAACCAAATGTAACTATTCTGATTCAACCTTCCGTCTCCACTCTATTGAATAAAGCTAGGAAAACTCACAGAGTTATTGCTTTCAGGAAAGATAAAACCTTACATAAAAGGCAATACAAATCACCACTCTGCAGGTAAACCCTCTGAATTATCTGAACTAGAATGATTAAAACAATCGTTACCAGTAGCTTAGCAACGGTCATTCTGTGCTTGACAATGGTTACTCCAAATCTTTCCGTAGAGGCTCCAGGAGGAAAGCAACCACTTCATTGCAACAAAAGTAGCTTTGCAACTAACAGTCAAGCTGTGCCAGCACAATGCTATATCTGGATTAATTACATGCCCTTTGGTACTCAGCTGTGCTCTATGTTAAGATTATACTACTACTGCCAAGAAAGCTCCTGGACAAGACATATGCATACAGGGAAGAAAGACAGGCCACAGGCAACAGGTTAATAATAAGAACCTGGACTGCAGCACTCACTACAAAGATTAACTGCCTGAGGATGCAGCATATATGTTGGTGTAACAAATCCCCGTCACACACCTACTGCAACACTTGCTAGTCTTTTTGTATCAGCGATAACCTCTTCATAGTATTTCTTCTCTAACAATCTCAGAAAAAAAAAAAGGGATCCTACTGTTATCACTTGGTTTGCAAATCTACTACCAGCAATGCTGACATTTACACCACTTCGGCTAAAACTGTGGAACAACGTTTACGTAGCTCTGCATTGCCTTCAGGCCTGCAGCCACGCAGACACATCTAGTGTTTGCTAAACTGGAGAAGTCTCACCTGACAGACGATTCGGTGAAAACGAGAGGATACTTTTCAAATGGCATTGAACCAATGGTAGGAGGCTCTGCTTTCACCAGAATGAGTTTAGCCAGAATTGCCATTGCCTCATCCTTTGCAAGGGCATCTGTGCCAGAGAAGCAATGCTCAATATACGCCAGGAAGTATGGAAGAAAATGCTGAAGGGACAAAAAAAACACCAAACAAAAAAAAAACCAGTCAAGGATTAGTAGGTCTCTTCAATCATGATCAAATCCAAAATCACATGACACCAGCCACACAGGAATCCAAACAGAGCACTTGCAAAGCACCAGATGTATCAGTCCCAGTGCCCCAAGACACCAGCCAGCACACAGACATCCTCATCCTCTCACCCCAGCAGGTACAGTGATTTGATGTAAAAACCTAGTCTGCCTGAAATCTAGCCTCATCAGGACATTCCCAATCCCTGACTTTACTTTCACCTCCCACTCTGTTTCATGAATTTGATTTCTCCTAGGTCACCAGTTCCACGCCTGACCTACAGACATCCCTTATTCTTCATTTCCACTTAGCTTCTCCAGGACTCCTCCTCTTCATCCCACCCAAAACAAGGCCACCCTTTTAACTCCCAATAGACAAGCTTCTTTCTCTTTGTGAGTATAGAGACATCTGTCACCTTTTCCAACCCTGATCACCATTACTAAACTTCAGCATGATGGCATAAGTAATCTTTTTTGTTCTTACCAGGTTATGCCAGAAGTTAAAATAAACATCATGTCAATACACAAAAATGCTTCAGCTTGCAAGGCAGGTAAATATGCTATGGATTTCCCTTTGGCAACAAAAATAAACTAAAGCACAAAAGCCTCCACGTACCCTCTCAAACTGCTCCATTGTAAACATTGCTTCAGAGAAGTCCAACAGAAAGCGCCGTTCAAATCCACTTGCAAATACCTGCAAGATGCAAATGAAAGGTTGACAAGAACACATTAACAAGAAACATTTCATAGTAAACTCTACATTACCCGTGCGACATTTTTTCTGGTTTATAAATCAACCATGCTTTGAATTCTGAGCCATCCAGCCCGGCTCTCTGTTCACAGCTAGCAGGGTTTGTCAGTTCAGGCACACACAGCAGTACTATTTCCAGTGATGGCTCGAGTACAGACAAGCATAGTCATTTTTAACAAACCCTGCTGGATCCAAGATGGCTCTGTGCAAAGTCAGCTTACTTACCTCTTTAGTGTGACATGCAAAATTTAAGCTGAACGTTCTAAGACTTAAGACACACCAAATGTTACAAAAGAGCTTAGATCCAAAAGATTTTTCAATTCAGCATTTTTTCTGTGCAGCAGATTGCAGAAAGTTTACTACCTCATGGTCAGAGTCAACCTCTGTGCTTCTGAAGGACCCAAGATAGGAATAGCCCTTTGAGATACTCAGGATCAGTGCTCCTCAATGCCAAGATGAGCGACACAGAAATACGCACCCAGATATTCCTTCTCCAGACCCTTCAGAAGACAAGGTCAGCTTTAAGCCTCCTGTTTAACAGAAGTCCACAGAAATACCCTCAAATGTTTGAAGGAGCACGTCTCCTGAGCAAAACTGACTCATGCCACAGGCAGAACCAATCTTACTTCAACACAATCAAGGATGTGTTGAAGACCAGGTGAAATTTGATCTTTTTTAAACAACTGCAACAGCCTTGTTTTCCCATTGTAAATCATATTACATCTTTTCTTTCTAATATTGTTTACATGCACAGTACAACTATGGTCCAAAATTATAATGTAGTAAGAAAACTGAAGAATCAGACTCCATAGTAGCATCTCCTATTAATCTTTGCAAGGCTGCATTTGATAGACATGTATACAGGTAATCCTGTCAATGCTTCAGGAGCAATGGTAGTACTGAAATGTGCCTACCTGTGTACTTTCTAAATCAAACCACTTACCTGAACCTTGTTCATAAAACTAAGCCAAGCTCACTAAATGCTTAGCAACCTAGTGAAAAAACGTACCTTTTTCACTAAGTCCAACTCAATGACCTACTTTATAACCTAAGGCAGAACATGTCCCTTCTCTGTTCTTCCTCCATTCTCTACAGAGGCTGTAGGTGTCTGAATCAAACCCTAGTTTTCATTGCAAAGATGTCTGCCACAGTGGCACTACTACACTGACAGTGTTTGTGTAAGACTCTCAAGAAGTCCCCAGGACCTCAGCAGACATTAATTAAGGCATTAGGCAGCTTCTTCCTTATGTGTGCAAAAAGGTTAAAGGAACCTTACAGTATATTTCCCGGCATGAAGGAGAATGTCCTGAAATCAGTCTGCTATATGTAATTTAAACTCTGGGATTTCTGCTGTACGCAGAAATTGTACCTTGTTACCTTCTCAATAGCTTCCTTGGTCAAAGAATCAGGCAAGAAAACATTCTCGGCCAGCAGGAATGAAGACATGGTCTTCAGCAGGGTCTTGCAGCAAGATGATGAGAGATTTGGTGTTTGCAACATTTTTATTAAAATCTGAAATGAAAGAGAGAGAACTGATATTCGTCGATGAAGACAGTGATTGTCCGGTCTGAACGACCTGCACAGCCTCTGGAGCAGGAGGACACGGTTTTCTAAAGAACTATTTCACAGAAATGAATCCTGATAGTCCTGTTGAAGTTTGAGGCACTAAACCTACATTTTAACCCAATGTGGTCAAACATATGTGTGTCTGTTATAACTGTTCTAATTACTGACATGGGGATCTAGGTCTCCTCCACAGAAGCAGGAACTGGTCTCTAGAAGCAGCAGCCTTGCTTATTTAAAGGACCACACCAGAATTATAGTACAGAGGTAAATTCTCAGTGGATTGGAGAGGTAGCAATACTCAGAATAAAGGTCTCTGTTCACTCAACTCAAATCCTAAGCAAAACGATGCATCAGAAATGTGTACAAGCACTTTAGCTGACCACACCTTTTCGTATCAATTGATGCTTCTCTGGCACAACAGCCAAAGTGATGGTCTGACCTACCTGACAGACATCTTCAGGCAGTGAGATTTTGGATCCATTTGCATGTTCCACTAGGATCAGATAAGCTTGCAGAATCCTCTGCATCTGCTCTGAAACCATACAGCAATTGGCCTTAGTTATTTTCCTCTGCAAGTCTAAGAGTGACCCCTGTTTAAATAAAAAAGGAAAGCAAAAATGTTTCAGAGAAATTATCGGACCCTGTAACTTGTTCAAGTAACTTACTTGAAAGTCATTCTAAAGAATCAACATCTCATCTGCCCAACAAACTACTGTTGACTCTCGTTCATGTTCAACGAACTAAACCTTGCAGAAACACTGTGTGATTCCCATTATGTGAAAACACACACCCCAGATTGCTTGGACAGAAACACAAATACCTCATTAGACAAGGGTCTCCTGAAAGGCCAACAGATTACATACAAAATAGGAAAAAGTACTTGGCCTATGGTATGGAAACACCCAGCTTTCACTGGAATTATCAGAAGTACTTTTTTAAGCACCATTATGCTGATATGGATTCTGTGAGATTACCCATATCACTACACTGTACGCAAATATAACTGCTCTGGAACACTCCCATTGGTGTCCCTTTTTGTCCAGAGGATTTATATCAAATATTTTTCTTGATAAGTGCACAGGATTTTTTCAGTCTGATGAATTAAAAAAAATAAAATTAAAAAAAAACCCAATATACCTCCAGACACTTGAAGACAATGTCAAAATGCTCCTTATGGATATGCACTACAGCTGATCTGATCATCTGCTCAAAGGCTTCTCCTACAGCAACCCATGGGAGTTCAATTTCTTCTTCAGTAATAGGCCCTAGCTTTGACAGAATTAACTTCATAGCCTGTACGGGAAAAGAGCATATCATGTCCTTATACTTAGAAAATAAATCTAGCAATCCTAAAATTAATTAGTGCATATACTGCTAAAGTATTCCAGTGATTTGATTCTTTGTAGAACAATTACAGGAAAAAAAATAAAAGCTATGACTTAAAATCTGAACCATCAGCAAGCAGTTCTATTTTAATGTACAAGAATACTGCGCAGGAATTTCTAAAAACAACTTTTCTATCTCAAAGAATATTCTTAGAAGGCAGCTTTCAGATCCTGTTAAGCAATGAACAGCAAGCTTATCATCAAGCATCCATCGAGGTGAACAAGACAACACTCAGTGGTTTCACTGAGCATTGCCTAAGGCCCCATTACAGCAACATTTAAACCAACAATCTTTTCTTGTCCTTACCATCTCTGCACAGGAGTGAAACATGTTTCGAACACCCTTGCACATCTCAAAAAGTAGCTGCCCTACACCTTCCACCTTCTCCGGATGATCCCTCAGGTCAACAAGCATTAAATTGAAGATTGCATTTTTATCAGACACCTACAAAACATAAGGAGAAAAAATGGCTATCCTCTATTCAAAGCTGCGAGATGGATAGAGACAATTAATTGGCTCCACAGCACCACACTACTCGCTGAGTCCCTCCTTCCCACAACAGTTCAAACTCATTATTTCTGCAACCACAGAAGGAAATTGAAAGCAGGAAAATTATCAGCTTTTCAGTTACTACAGCACCTCTGGCCCAAAGATGTACACAGGTCTACTTAGGTCACTGAAGCTGAAATATGTGGATTTGATTATTCTTAAGATTTTAAATGTGTGCATAAATGCACCATTAAACTGACCCCAACTGAAACACAAAGGTTGCTGCACTGGTGTGGGAAGAGACATGTAGCAGCTGATCAGAGAACCAAGTAATTCAAAACTGTAACTACACTTGGAAATACTGCAAGGATTTCTGGCCCAAGATTTTAAAGCCCTCCATTTCTGAGGATTTAACTTGAAGTTCAGCATTTTCTGAAAATAACCAAACACATTTGCTTTATTAAGGTCTCTCAACTTAAGACAAAAATGAGGATACTCAGATTTGCTAGCCAGTCTCAGAAATCCTGGCTTTTGTATATTTTGACTAAATAAAACCAAATAACTACTACTCCCTTTCCTTACTCCATGAAAAGCTGCTGTCTGATCTTGATTGATCTTCCTGGGAACATTGTATACTTTGATTTTCAGGAGTGCAAAAAGGTTGTCATGAGAATTTTCTTTCTACAAAGGCCTTAAAGCATTCATGAAAAAGTCAGTGAGCAAATATGCACTTACAAACTAAAGCCTCCCTTCTGCAAGATTACCCTACCATTTCTAGTCATTTTAGATAAACCAATCGCAGCCATGTGGTTTAACTGCTCTCAAAACAGAGCACACCAAGACCTCTGTTTACCACTGCTGATACAAATTGCATGACATTCTCAGTAAAATACTCTAAAAATGACATGCTGGATGCGACTTCAGGCCTTGTTAACCCCTCTTTGGTGAAAACCCAGCATTACACATTGAATCCAAGAGCACCCACAGACTGGAGATAGCTTCAAAGTACAAACACCTCGCTTACCTTTCTCATTAGAAAGACAAAACTTTCGGCAGCAAAGTTTCTGATGTGAAGCTTGTGGTGAGCCAGCAGGGTGCTGTACAGGCTACAAAGACACAAAATAATCCACTGTCTTAAAGGCAATGCAAGAATTGCCACCAATTGAGTTCAAAACTTTTTCAGTTTACATTGCCACTTTTTACAAACACTAAGAATCTGTCCTCCTAGAGAAGGCAAATACCTTCCTCAACTCAATTCCTTCCCACTTTCCTTGGATAAAGAACAGAGTTTTGCAAAGAAGGTTTAAATGATAACACCAGGCAAATTAAGCCACATTCAGAAATACCTCTGAAGCCTCTGGATCCACAGATTCAAATGCAGCATCAAAATTTTCAATATATATACTCAGCAGCAGAAAGCAAACCAAAACTGATTTGATAAGCCACAGGCTCTCCTGTGCACTTAAAAGTTTCTAAAGACATACAATTTACAGGGGTGATAAACATTTGCATGTTGCTGTTAAGTATCAGTAACAGTTGCATGTGGCTCATCACACATTCAGTGCAGAGCGAGTGGTGCCTCAGATTTACAACCAAGCAGAAGTTTTTTCAATATGCTTGATAGCTTTCACTGGGTTGGGGAGGAAATCTGTAACCTCTCTTTTGCTCCATCTGCTCCAAATCAAAACTGGGAGGAAGCAATATGGACACAATGGCTATGACAAAAACAAGAGCACTGCTACCACAGCAATGTAAGATTGAACAAGCAGTCATACTGGGTCAGGCCACAGGTCCATCCAGCCCTGTAATCAGTCTAAAACAGACAGAAGCAGATGCCTGGGAAATGTTTAAAAACAGGACAAGCATGTGTAAATCAGCCTTCAACCACCTACAGCTCAGGGACTCCTCAAGCCAGCAGTGCCTCTCCTATGCACTGGTAACTCCCTCCAACTGGGTCAGTTTCTCTACAGTGACCTTCCACATCCACAGCATCCTGTGGCAAGGAGTTTCAAAGCATACAAAACTGCGTATCTCATCTGCTCTCACTAAACAGACAGGAAGAAAGAAAAACATAAAGGGGAAAATACTGGGAAAGGAATGATTAGAGACTTGAGGAATTCATTCAATGTCATAAGCCCAGGTGTCTGCAACTGGGAAAGACAGAAATGATATAACTATGACAGAGGTACATGACAGATACTTAGGAGACCTGTGTTGAATTTAGACTTGGTCACAGATTTCCAAGATGACTCTGATAATCCAGTGTCTTTCTGAGCTTTGTTCACCCAGCTGAACTGGATGCTTCCTCTCAAATTCCCACAGGACGAAAGGAGATCGAAAGCCCAAATCTGCAGCCCAACCCACATCCCTCCTCCAGTACAGTGGCCCGTAAAAGTGAGTAGGATCTCAAACGGAGCTGTGTATGATACAAAGGCTCAGGGTCGCTCAGAAAGATGGGAAAGCATGCTAACAAGTACTAAACATTAAGCATTTACATTTCTAAAGCATCTAATGACTGCTGATCAAGACAGTTATTAAACACAACTTTTACCTGTATATGTTGTGTATGTCTTTCACCATCAACCTCCACAAGTATTTGTAGAGATAGGAAAGAGAGGTGAAAGCCCATTCCAGCAGGTCTGTGTCCTGTGTATCCAGTAACTTGGTGATGGCCAGGAAAAAGTCATGAAAGTGAGGATAGAAATCAGTCTGAAGATCTCGAGCCAGCTGCACCACTAGACTGTGTTTCAGAAAATACACAAATGTTAGTGCACTGTAAAAACAATCCAACAAAAAACCAGTCAGACGTTACATAATCCAGCACAGTCTCTTTGGAAAGAAAGACAGCATCACATTTACTTCTCACTTTTGTTTAAGGGAGAAGCCATAAGGCAGCTGTGGATGGCAAAATTCTTATTATTTTTTAAAAACTAAGCAGGTAACAGTTTAAACAAGAAGACAAATAATTAACATCAAACAAAACCATTACTATTCTGACACTCAGTAAGCACTCAAGCTAATTTGCTTGCCTTGTCATAGTTTTTTGGAGTTGGGCTTTTTTTCACAACTTTTTGAAGACATAAAGCTCTGTCGAGGAAATATGACCATTTAGGCCATCTCATTGCTGTATTTTCCTCAGGTACAGCAAAAAGAAAGAACACTCACAACAGGAGTCATGCTTACTTTTAATACCACCAGGACTTCTGACTACATTTGGTTTACCATATACTTACTCTAATAGAGGTTGATAAGCAAGACTGCCTTCAACTTGCAAATGAGTCTTCAAGCTTTGCACAATGGCACTCTGGTAATAGACCAGCTGATTGAAGGACTGGCATTTGTTGGCCACTTCATTGTAGAATTGCACTGTTCAAAGCACAAAAGAAAAACCCTGAAAATGAGTCCAGTTGAATGTAAGATGTCAAAGAACTATAGCTGTCCAGTGCCCAGTCCAAAAAACAATCAATAGAAAATCTCTTGCTGGGCTCTGGATGCAGAAGAAATGTATTTTACATTTTAAGGCAAGCAGGAAACCTGAATAAAAATGACATACCAAAATGCTGAGTGAGGTTCAGTTCCCTCCATTTCCGCAGTCCTTCAGAAAAGTAGGTTTCAACCTCCTGTCAAAACAAAGATAAAATAACAGCTGCCAACCCTAACGAATGTAGCCTGCAAAGATGAGAGGTTCAAATGGAGAAAACTATCAAATGCCTTAAATATTTGAGAATATTTCAACAAATCTTGATGACTTCATTTCAAAAGGTGCTATGGAATTTCCCTGAAAATATGGATTTGCTTTCTACGTTCAAAACACATATAAAAACATTATCTGGTGACAGGACTTGCTTATGTAATTGCTTTTTAGACCTCTGTTGACTGGCCTTGATAATATAAGATGCTGAGCCATAGCCCAGCCAGCACAAATGCCTTGGGATTTCTTTTGCCATCTTCACACCTATTGAGTGAACATTATAATCACAATGATGATCTATAGTGCACATGTGAATGACTCTTCTTTACGACCTATAAAGACACATGCTCATGCTTTATACATATGCTGCGAGTACTGCAACTGCTCAGCACCTGTAAATCTTTGCAGGTCCAGACCTAGGACTGTCGACTGCCACAGCAGCATCTTCCATGCTCAGAAACACCCACAGGTCCAGCCACATGGGAGCCATCAGGATGGTGACTGCCGAAGAGTCCCTACTACAATACTGCTAAGTAGGTGGAAGAGTAAAGGGGAACAAAGCACTAAACAAGGCTTCAGGAAAGGCAACTCTTGCAGGAGCTTCTTTCCAAATTCCTCCTGAATAAATGTCTTATGGGAATCTTTCATGAGTGTAGCTACTTGTGATGTGATTTCAGAAAATGACCACAACTACTGTTCTCACCTCAGCATAGCTTCCTGTTCTGTCAATCCGATGAATAATATCGATATTAACATTGCTTAAGCGCTCCGAAAAGGTAAGAAACTGTAAAACAAAAGCATATACTTGTTTCTTGCTCAGTTCTGAGAGCAGCTCTCTTAATAGCACACTCTCTGCAAACAGAACCCCCACTTTTAAAGACAGGCTACCACACAGTACCCATCAATTTGTAAATAGTCCTACTATTTACAGATTTACGAGTTTATTTATTTATTTACTATTTACAAGTTTTAAGGCAAAAAGCTCCCTGCTTAAAATGCCCATGAACAAGGCTCTCCCCCCTTGCTCTGCACAACCAAGACTCGCAGCCCACAAGTTTTCACAACACAGTGAAAAAGATGCAAAGAAATTACAACGACATGTAATGACAGGACACGGGATAATGGTTTTAAAGTGAAAGAGGGTAGATGTGGATTAGATATAAGGACGAAGCTCTTTACTGCGAGGGTGGTGAGACACTGGCACAGGTTGCCCAGTGAAGCTGTGGCTGCCCCATTCCTGGCAGTGTTCAAGGCCAGGCTGGACGGGGCTTGGAGCAACCTGGTCTAGTGGAAGGAGGCCCTGCCTGTAGCAGGGTATTGGAACCAGATGATCTTTAAGGTTCCTTCCAAACCAAGCCATTCTGTCATTGTATGAAATCCACCGGATTTCAACGAACTGCCCGGCTCTTGTCTTTCCTGAAACAGCGCCCAGGATGTACCCACACTGGATACTACTTTTTTATTAACTCAAGTCATTTTCTGCGCTAAGGCTGTGGCGTGCCTGGTGTCCTCGATCCGGGACAGGGGAGAAGCCGCGCTCCGGCGCCGGTGTCTCGGCCAGGGTCCCCCGGCAGCGCTGCGGGAACCCAACGCGGCTCCACCACACCATCCCCCCTCTCGCCTTCTCCCCCAGCACCGCTCTGGAAGCCGGTCACTACTACTGAACTAACACCGAGGATGAAAACCCCAAGACCCTTCCCCCGGCCACCAGCCGCGGAGGCCCTGCGGGACCGGGCGGGCGCTCACCCGGTGCGTGTTCCCCGACTTGTGGGCTGAGGACTTGCTCTTCATGGCGGCGGCAGTACCGGTGGGACAGCCCCGAGCCCTGCAGCCCCACACCGACACCCACACGTGCGTCCTATGCACTGGGTGCCGCCATGCCTGTCGTGGGATGCCGGGAGCAGGAGGCGGACCCACCGGCGGAAGGGGCGGGCGGGCGGGCGGCGGGCCCCGCAGCTCCTCGGGTGAGCAAAGGGCCCTTCTTCACCGCAGATCACCATCGTGGGGATCATCCGGCATGCGGAGAAAGCACCGACGAACATCCTGTACAAGGTGGACGACATGACGGCAGCCCCGATGGACGTCAGGCAGTGGGTTGACACCGATGTAAGTCTCAGATGCACTTCTTCAAAAGCTTTTGGGAGCAGTGAAGGGAGGGAAGCTATAGGGTCAGGTCCCAGGTGGGAAGGGACCTGTAAGGATCATCTTGTCCAGTTCCCTGCTTCTCCCAGGGCATTTGGTCAAACAGATGTGGACGCATTTTAGGGGGTAATGTGTCTCTGGAATCCATCAGAGATGCTGCTGTAGCAGAGATCACTGGTGCTGTGACTCTTCTGTAATTCACATGTGATTCTATGTTCAATCACTGTGTATAACTTCTTAGAGTGTGGTAGCTGAAGCTGAACTGTTACTTCACAGCTGAACTGAGAGATGTGTGCTCAGGACTCCTGAGAGTGAACAGAGACTTGCATGGAATCATGGAATGGTTTGGGTTGGAAGGGGCTTTAAAGCACATCCAGTTTCAAACCCCTGCCACGGGCAGGGACACCTTCAAAGACAGCTGCCTTTGACTGCTGTCACATGTATGGTGTGCTCCAATGAACAAGTATTTTGTTCTCTTTTATTTATGGTTATGTTTATCTAACTGTTCTTACTGGACGTGCCATTTGTGTTTGCTTGAGATAAGCCTCCTTTCCTAAGCCATCTATTAGGAAGTGTAACTATGGATGAGAAAACCGTTCTTTTCTGCTTTTCCTCTCTATCAGGAAGCAGGTAGTGAGAATGTGGTGGTACCTCCAGGAACTTATGTAAAAGTTGCTGGTCATCTTCGGTCTTTCCAGGTAAGATCATATCACCTGTGTCTGGGTACCCAGGTCCTGAGGCTGGAGCAGTGGCCTGAGGACTGGTGATCTGTCTCATTGTTGGTGGGCTTCCTTTAGAATATCCACTTCATTGTGGTCTTTACTCATCCTCCTCATTGCACTCCAATGAAGAATGAACTCATCTTTTATGTATGGCTATGTTTTTGTAACTGCTCTTACTAGACATGCCATTTGTGTTTGTCTCTACCACCACCATCCCTGTTCTGGCACTTTCCTGCTGCTGTGGTGTTAATTTTTGTTCTTTGCTTTGTTCTTTTTCCTCCCTGAAAGAATAAGAAAAGTTTGGTGGCGTTTAAGATCATGCCTCTGGAAAACATGAACGAGTTCACCGCACACATGGTAGAGGTTGTCAATGCACATATGATCCTCAGAAGAAATCTTATGGTAGGTACTTGGAGACCCTGATTTGCTCTTGGCCCTGACTGGGTCACTGGTTATCTGCCAGAGAGAGGGACCTCTTGGTTTGTTGGGGAAGTTGTAGACCACTTGTGGGGCTGGAAAGCTTAAAGGTGGTGGAGCAGTGAAGGTGTAACAGGAATCCTGGCTTCCTTGGAGAGAGAGATCGTGTTGCAGTCTGTTTCCAGTGGTTTCTTTGGGGTGTCTGTTTGTAATTACTGAAGCAACAGTGAGTTTTTTAGCCAGTCTCACCAGAGCAGTCTTGTTCTTGTATTTCAGTCAGTATCAAAAGCACCTCAGTCGTTCAGCACTGGGATGGGTGATGTGGGCGGCTATGGAGGAGGTGGCAGCCTGCCAGTGAACGGGCTCACAACACACCAGACTCAGGTAGGTGCCAACAGCTCCGCAGTAGAGGCTGCTGCAGTGATGCAGGACAAAGCTCAATGATTCTCTGAAGATGGATGGTTCTTCCCCAGCCCTGTTCTCCATCCACAATAGAGAAGCTCAGCTGTGTGCTAATGGTGGTTCTTGCTTTTCCAGGTGCTGAACTTGATTAAAAACTGCCCTGTCCCAGAAGGTATGAGTCTGCAAGAGCTGAAGGTTCAGCTCCACAACGTGAGCATGTCAACCATCAAGTAAGTCTATAGAAACAAAGGATGTTCTGGAAATCCAGGCAGACCTTCCTGGAGTCGGGTCAAAGGAGGCAGGGAGGGAAATAATGGGCAAGCCCTGATCCTTGCTTGTGAAACAGCGCTGGTAATTTCAGATGTTCCCAGTAGGACGCAGTAGTGAGCTTAGAATGAGCCAATGGCACTTGAAGGGGTGATAAAGTGCTTTGCTCCCTGTTTCCAATGACAGTTCAGTAGCAAACTAACAGCACCAGGGGTGCTTCAGTGTGTCAGCAGTAGTTTCTCCTGTTCAAGGCCTACCTTACCCTCTGCACGCTGCTCAAAACTCGGGAATAGCCTGTTTCTGTTCTCCTTTGCTGTCTCTTACAACTTCTTTCTGGGGGTTAGGAAACCAGTAAAGGGGGTTGCTAAGAGCTAGTCAGCAATTGTTGGGTTGTTTTTTATCTTCAAGGCAAGCTGTTGAATTCCTTAGCAGCGAGGGACACATCTACTCCACTGTGGATGATGATCACTACAAGTCAACAGATGCTGAGTGAAGCTGCTTCCAGCTGGATTTAGTTCTAAGCAAATGCTCGTCCATGTTTCAAGTTACCCTGCTGAGCTTTGCGATATGGAAGGTGGTCTTTGCCCTTTCTAGCCTCTGAAAGTCCCAGTTATTCTGAGCACCTCCTCCTTGGAAATCAAGGATAAGCAGAACGTGTAGGATTCTATCAAGTGGAGTCAATTATATGCTGTGACTGAAAGCATGGACGGATATGGGAAGACTGAACTCCTCAAAGCTTCAGAGCCTTCAGTTTATATTTGACTCCCTAGAGGATGCCTGTGTTAGAAAGAACCTCTTTCAAATCTTGTCCTGTCTTTTGTTTCTAGAGCTGTTTCTCCTGACTCAGCTTTCATTCCATTTCCTTCACAAAGTGGGTAGCCCAGAGTGAGATTCCAGTGATGTACAGTAATCATGATTAGATTTTTCCCTGGTTTACTTTATGCATTTAAATCTATATTTGTACTATGAGGTGATCTGGTTACTAGAGCTTTTGAATGTTTACAGTAAACTTCTAACTTGGGTAGCCTTGTCTGTGTGTGGCTCCAGAGGCTTTTCTTCCCTAAAGAACACTGTCTGCCTTGACAGAACCTACCCACGTGGGTAAAACCCAGCTCTTGCTTTGAGAGTTTCTTTACCTATAGTTCTTTTTTCCTTAGCTTTTAAAGTAAATGGCTTTAAAGTAAATGTCTGGACAAATACTTTCTTAGTGCTAGTGAAGAAAGCAGCACTTACCAGTGTTACAAATAGAGCCGGGATCATTTCTGGCACCAAAGGCACTTTAGCTGAAGGTCAAATTAACTGCATCTCATGGAATGGGTTTTTCTTCTTTATCTTTGAAGCATAACATTAAGTCAGGAACCAGCAGGGTTCTTGCTGATGATGTGTCGGGGTGGAGATAACAGGGGGCCCAGAGCAGCTGTGGCTGCCCCATCCCTGGCAGTGCTCAAGGCCAGGTTGGATGGGAGTCGAGCCAAGTTGGAATGAATGAGCTCCTCTCTGCAGCAATGGGATTCTGCCCTAGGCACTTAGTGAGGAATAACTGAAAAATCAAAGCTCTCCACTGGGAGAGGGTTAAAACCCAACAATTTGATCTGAAGTGAAATCTATGATTTATTTTCCAGCTCTAATTGGAGAGGAGCACAGTGCATGATACAGGAGTGACACCCCTGCCTGCTTACAGTATAAAGCTCTCTGCTCATCAGCTGCTCTTCTCCATTAATGCACATCAGGACCGTGAGGTCTTTGTCTCTGCCTCTTCCCTGGGGCTTTTGCCAAATTTCCAGGGAAAGAAAAGTTGAACTTTGGTCCTTATTTGGGTTTCAGGTCATTTTTTGCATCCAATGCCATTAGCGCAGCTCACTGGCACCTTTGTAGGTGCCAAGAGCCTGAAAGAGTGCCACAAGCACAGCTGCAAGCAGGAGGGGGCTCCACAGGACAGACATTGCTTCCAGCTCCAAGTGCAGTTAAACGTGGATGAGAAACCCAGCAAAGCCCAAAGCCACAGCTTTTTTACAGTGTTTCTACAACCTTGGTGCAGAAATGAGGCCAGAGGGAGAAGCGGCTTTGGCTGCACTTGAGAAAAATCCAGCTTCTGCCTTAGAGAAGTGGATTTCTGACAGGCAACTGCAAAACCACAGCACTGGGTGCTCTGAGCCCCAGCTGGGGGCCTTGTCATGATTCCAGCTCTCCCCATATGCCACAGACGCACTGGCCCCAGCCCATACCTGCCTGGAAGCACTCCCTAATCCTAGCCCAGGCCCCGTCAGCACAGCAGAGTAAAGCAAGGTCTATGTCCCAGCGCCTGTGCTGGCATCTCAGTGGCCACCCAGCACTTATGCTCCTCTGGTGCTCTTGGAGAGTCCCATGGGTGACAGCTGAGGACACAGCACAACAAGGGGATTCATTCTGTGCCCGGGGCTGTCCTGAGCAGCTGCTTGCCTTTGAGGAGCGTTGGCACCGTTCTGCAGGACTGAGACAACTGGGGGTTCTGCTGTGCATCCCCAGGGCTGGATTTAGCCTCTGCAAGCAACCAGTGTCACACAAGGTCTCAGGGTGGTTGGAGGCTCGGTGGCTTTCACAAAGTGGAGGACTAGAAGGGGAAAATTGCCTGCATTTTGTGCGCTGTCTTTTGGATGGTGTCATCGATGGTTTCATAATCATGTTCAGAGCCGTCACTCCCCGAGTCTGGAAGGGAAGAGAGAGCAGAGCCTGGGGACACGCACCTCCACAGCAGAAACCCCATGGGGAACACCCTGACCTGCTCTGCCAACCTCCCCCATCTGAGCTGCACACAGGTATGATGAGGGCTGAGGATGCGGGGGGAGAAGGGCCTCTCATGATGCTCTGCCACCACGGACACCAGCCTCTGGGGCCACAGGTCCTGTGATCTGGGGGGTGGATGGATGATGGAGGTCCAGGGCTTGTGGCGGTGTTTACTGCCACATCGCCCTTGAGGCTGAGCCTTGCTTCCCTTCACCATGGTCCCTGTGTGGGACAATGGGTCTGTGTGGCCTCCCCATGTGCGCCTGTCTTTGTGGGATAAGAGGATGGGGCAGATCCTGAGGACACAGGGGTTGGGCAACTACTTGTGAGTTTCCTCCTGCATCTGGGACAAGGGGATGGGGAGGTGCAGCCCCCATGGGGGCCTGGCTGGCTGTTGGGGTGCAGACATCTCCACCTGAGCATCCCTGCCCAGGTCCCCATGAGGACAGCCCCAGGGACTGCTGGCCAGCAGCACCCCCAGTTAAGCACAACCCACTGATGGTGGGGGGCCCCATCCTCCTGCCCAGGCAGCACATCTCTGTGCTGAGCCCCATGGGGGGACCAGGAGGTGTTGGGGGTCTCACCTGCATCCCTGTGGCATCCCTGCTGTCCACACAGGCTGGAGGTGCTCCGCTGGGGCAGCACTGAAGGAGCCGGGCAGGCGCCCACAGAAGCAGGGCCAGGGGACCTGGGGGCCAAGGGAAGCTTCTTCCTTGGCCCAGTCCCTGCCTGCACTGGCTTGGGGGGCCGGGGGGGCGGCGGGGCCACATTGCCAGGCAGCTGGGCCAGCAGTTGGTAGTAGAAGGCCTCCGTGAGCTCCTCCACGGGGGCGCAGGGGGGCGCGGGGCGCACGGGCCCCTCTCGCAGCAGGACGGAGCAGTCCATCCACTGCGGCGGGACCTCGAAGCCCTGCTCGGGCTCCTCGCAGAAGCTGCCCACCAGGAAGGGCTGGTCCAGGCGTGCCTCGAGCCGCAGGGCGGGCAGGGTGCTCAGCACATCCTGCGCCAGCGCCGGGTCCGGGGCCACCACGCGCACCTCGCAGGGCAGCGCCTGCCGCTCCAGCAGCTCCCCCAGCCCGCACCTCTTGCTGCCGCGTGTCTCCTCCACGAAGCTGCCGCCCAGGTCCAGCGGCAGCAGCAGCTCCTCGCCCTCCTCCTCCTCGCCGCTGTGGCGGTGGCAGCGCAGGCGGGCGCCGGGGCCA
>JANHGB010034718.1:0-20631 GCA_026283785.1 Coracopsis vasa
TAAGGAAGAAGTTCTTTACTGTAAGGGTGGTGAGGCACTGGAATGGGTTGCCCAGGGAAGTTGTGGATGCTTCATCCCTGGTGGTGTTCAAGGCCAGGTTGGACAGAGCCTTGGGTGACATGGTTTAATGTGAGGTATCCCTGCCCATGGCAGGGGGGTTGGAACTTGGTGATCTTAAGGTCCTTTCCAACCCTAACTATTCTATGATTCTATAACTCTATGATTCTATGCCAACCCCTGCCTGCCCCTTCCCTACTGCCTGCGCCTGACTGGTGGCTCTGAATGGTGTTTAAGCAAGGTGGAGATGTGCCATGTGTTGTGATCCTGCCCTGCCTCCTCATGGCATCACCTCAGGGCTCCCTGGCTCTGGCAGGATTATTCACTGCAGGAGCAGACAGTGCCACAGGAGTCTCCTGGGAGTGAAAATGGGAGGCCTGAGACTTGTAAGGAAATGTTTCTTTAAGGTCCAAACTTATTCAGTCATCGGTCATTTGACATCAGAACCCCCTGTGACACTGCATGGGCCATGGGCAAAGCTCCCAGAGCACAGAGCACAGGGGACGTTTGGAGCTGGATGTTGCAATAACTTACTGGTGAATGGTTGGGATAAGTCATAGCTCATAAAATCAGCCAGGAAAAAGACTGCTGATTAATTCTTGTGAATAAACAGTGGTGAGCAGCGTGTCTCAGCTCAAGCCAGACTGACTCTTACCGTGATTCATGGATTTTTCCTACGGAAAAATCACTTCTGTGGGGATTGCTGGTGTGTGGGGTGCCTGCTTGCCTCCGTGAGTAATTCCCCCCTCCGAAAGCACCGGGGTGTGGAAAAATGATGAACTTCTATGTGGGAACTGCAGGGGAGACTTGAGAGGGAGGAAGGGATGTGCTTGGCTCTACCACTGCAGCCAGTGACTGTATCCTTTTGAAGAGCACCACAGGAGGTGCGGGAGCGGGAATTTCACTGCCAGAAATGCTGAAGGAGGTGAACCTTGGAGGGGGGGAAAAGACCGGAGCCGAGATGTCTGAGCACGCTCGCTATATGAGGTCAGCTGGGACCGATGATGCTTCCCCTTGCTATGTGCTGTAGCACTAGTGGCAAAGCAAACACCCAAGGAGAAGTGTGTCCCAGCATCATTCCTTCCATTTCCCCATCATTCCATTTCAGTTGGGTTTGCTTTATTTCCAGCACCTTGGCTTTGTGCTGGAAGCTGGCCAGCCTCCGTGGTTCTCCGTGCTGCTGGGATCTGCGGGGCCAGGGTGGAAGCGTGTGCAGGAGGCGGTGGCTGGAGGTGTAATGTGTGTGTGTGTGATGCTGTGTGTTTAAAACAGCCGAGGTGGGATGGGGAAACGCTGGGTGAGCCAGTAGTCATAGGGGTGGGCAGTGCCTGTGCTGTGGAGGTGGCACTGGGGGTGGTACCGGCCCTTGCTGCGGTGCTGTTTAGTTTGGAGATAGAAGCAAACCCACTCCCCAGAAAATAGAACTACATCTCAGGAGTTCTCCTTAGCTGAAACTTGGAACTTAATTTGCCTTCTTGGTGGGGTTTTTTGACTGTTCTTGGTGACAAGTGCAGGTATTGAGTTTCCCAGCACAGCAAAGGCAAGGTGGCACAATGGTGGGAGAGGCTGGTGTAGAGATGCAGTTGGGAAGGAGGAAGAAGGGGAGGTCAACCTGGAGGCTGGTCCAGCCCCAGGAGGTACCAGGCAGGCTGACACATCCCTTGGTGCAGTAACCACCCCATAGCAGCTTGGCTCTGCCACCCTGGTCTCCTGTCCCCGTGGTGGCTCCGTGTGTTCCCAACCCAGCAGCGCCTCCTCCCCATCCCTCCCTCCACCGCGGTGCCCATCCTGTATTCATTACAGTGCCCGTGTACTTCTCCAAGCCCAATATACTTTGAATTACTGCTCGTCTATTCCTCTTGACATCCTCATGCTCATAACTAGGAAGCCTGCATTACCCGTTTGCACATCTGTCAAGCTGCGTGTTCCTCGGCCATTTCCAGAGATACATAAAATTGCCCATGGTTATGACATTATTGACAACCCGCCCCGTCTCCTTCCCCCTCCCCGAGTCCAAATGGCTGCCTGGCTTTATGAGGATTGATATTTGGGTAGTAAATATTTTAGAGCCTCATCTGATGAGTGTGTCTGTGCAGATGAATACATTTCTGGCTAAGGACAGATGTTGGAGCTATCTCCATTGGAAATATGGGGCCTTGTCTTTCTCTCTCCTGCCTTTGCAGCATCTCTGTCATCTCTCTCCAGCCCTCCCAGTGCTGTCTGTTCCCGGTGGGAGGAAAAGGAATTAGAGGGGGAAAAGCTGAGCAGAGTTGCCAGGAGGGACTAGGCAAAGCACTGTGAGGGATGTTGTGTGTCAATGGCCCATCACTGCAGCATCCTGATGCTGGGCTCCCCATGTCCATCAGCAGCAGGACTGGATTTCTACAGACAAGGAGTTTTCCTTTACCAGACCTGGGGAAACCAACAATTCCTGCTGTGCTGGACAAGTAGTTCCAGCCCCTTTGAAAGACAAGCCTCAGTCTGTTGTTTCCAAGGGATATGTTTTAACTTGGCTGTTCTGAAAAGCTGCTTCATCTCCCAAAGTTTCTAAGCACACTTTGATAAATGCCTGTAAAGAGGAAACAACCTGGGAATAACACGGCCTGGGTGATCCGAACAATTATTTTATCGTGCTGAGAAAAGGAGCCCGTTTTCAGCTCCTCAAAACGATTTGCTTTTTTCCTTCAATCAGCAAAAACAAGTGTTGCCTGATTCCTTGGGAAGAGAAGAAGCAGATGCAGCTTCTGCAGCGTGAGCCGGTCCTGGTTCGGGGTGTCACCGCTGGGCTTGGGCTACACCTGGGCTGGGAGCATCGGGATTCAGAGGGCTTTTAAAGTACATCTGCACTCGGAGCTTTGCTTGTGCTACTTAATGGAGTTGTCCTTGCACCCAGACCCAAGCCTGGGCTGGGACTCAGGTTGGAGCCCACCCATGGCAAGTCAGCCCATGGGTCCCCTCACTCCGTGCCTTCCCGTTGCCGTTTTGCTGCTGTTTTTCCTCCTCTGAGCCTGGAGCGAGCACACTGAAACGTGTTAAAAACCAGCTCATTTGCCTGGGGGCGGCTTCCCAACCGCTCCATCACAATCCCTCCGGGGCTTTGTCATGAGGGCAGGAGTTTCCTGGCTCTGAAGTAGGGTGCTGTGTGCTGGGGGGACAGCGGGAGGTGATGTGGGGGCTGCCAGGATGGCACCCCCGCTGCTGTGTCACCCCAATGCCGGCTGTGCCTGTGATGGGGTGTCCTTTTCCCCACCCTCTTCACTTGCTGACAGCAGAGTGATGTGCAAATGAGACTCAGCATCATTGCTGGAGGTTTAGGGGGAGAATGGAGCACTCCTGGGTCTTGCTGCTTGAAGCTGTTGCATAGACAAAGGGGAGTACATGGATTTCTCTGTGAGCCAGAGCCTGTCAGCCACCTCTTTGGGGTCTGTTGTGTTGGTGCTGCAGGTGGTTGCTGGTATCATGGAGTCCACTGTGCCTCCTAATGCATCTCAAGGAGAGATCTGTGACATCGAGGAGCTGAACCGGACAGGATGGCTTTGCCATGGTGCTGGGGGAGGAGAAGGTGTCCAACTCTGCTTACGAGGGTTGGGTGTCTCCATCTCCAAAAGGGAGATGCTCACCGAGGTGAGGAGTTCAGTGGCCTCCTTTACTCAGGGATGAAGGATGCTGCCCTGCCCCTGGCCAGTCTGCTCTTTTCCAGCAGTGTAGTATCTATTTATTTATGATTTCCGTGGGTGGTGTTTTGGATGATCTATGGAGCCAGAGTGAGATATTTTGAGGCACAGTGAGATATTTTAAAAACATCTCATCACTCTGGAAATATCCATGGTGCGATAGCTCCGTATTAGTCATTCGGAAAGGGAGTGATTTCAATGAAAGAAAAACCATTTCATCTTGTCAGAGCATTTTCACTCACTGTTTGCCAGGCAGCTGCTGTCACTCTTCAGTCTCTGTGGCTGCTTTTACTCTTCTCAGGCTCTGCCTTTTGATTTTATTTTCTAACAAGGAATAAAATAAACCCTCTAATGGATATTGGTAGCTATGAACTCATCAACTGTCAGGGAGAAAGAGCCTTTAAAAAGATGCAATAAACCCTCTTTGCACTGGATTATTTCCAGTGGGATTATTCCTCCCGGGGACTATCTCCATTTGGAAGGAGAAACTCCTCCTCCAGGTATTGGACCTTGAACAAAATCCGGCATGATTTTTCCTCCTGGAAAGTGGGAGTAACTCCAAGACTCTTGCACACCAGCTGGGGATGCAGAATTAGGCTCATGGAGAACAGGAGGAGAGCTGGTTTTGTGCTAGGAGAGGAAAAAAAACCTGTAAGAAAACACAACTGATGAGGCGCCATCCTGCAAGGGAAAACAGCACAAAGCCGTTCAGCAAATGAAAAGCCAAATGAGCTGTAAAAAACCCACCACCAGGCTAGGAGAGATTTTCACTTGGAGGGAATCTGCCATAAATCACCTAATACTCAGCTTTGCACTGCCATTTGGGAAAATGTGCATCATATTCCTCCAGTCTCTGCTCTGCTTTACGTGCCTCTGGAGCTGGGGTTTCTATAGCACAGCCCACGTGCCCTGGGGAGGAGGCGATTCGACCGAGATGCTCCCATCTAGTTTGTCCTTTCTCCATAATCAGGCTAAGAGTAATTGCACTGTAGTTACACTATGTGCTGTCACTTCGTGGGACACAACTGCCATTGCCTTGTGCAATTCATAGATGACTGCTTAAATGACTCAGAATGATCCCTCTGTGGTTAAATGCTTGGTTGGTGTCAATACCCAGAGTATTCCCAGGGTGCAGGATGATGCTCCAATGCATCTAAGGGCACCTATAGGGAAGCTCAATGGGAATAGGCTCGTGCCTGAGCTGTTCTGGGGGGATCTTTGCTGCCGTGGCTCCCCCTTGGCCATCTCCTTTGAGTCAGGCTGGGTTTCTGCCTGTATCCCCATGCATCCCACCCCACCTGCTGCTGCTGTGGCCAGAGCGGCTCCAGAGCCTGGGGTTTAAAATAGAAGCTATTAACTAAAGAGCAGGGGAGGGCAGGGGGGGAGGCAGCCGGGTCCCCAGTGATGCCTTGGGGTTTAGTGAGCGCTGATGCCTTTGGAGCCTTCTCCCCAGCTCCTCTGGGACAAAAAGGGCATCGCTTCCCAGGAAAGCAGGAATCAGGGGGGTCGTGGAGGTGGCTGCCCTACACCAAGTGCCCATAAACCCGATCTCTAGCTCAAAGCTTGGCTTGGCTTTGGGGACTTGTAAGCTTTACAACTGTTGCCTTTTATTTCTGGTAAAATGTAATGAAAACGGCAAACCAGAGCTGTTTCTTGCCTTGCACCTCTTCCTTTTCACTCCCACGCTTGCCCCAAATACTCTTCCTTGGCTTTGCGCTTGGTGCTCCCATGCCAGATGCTCTTAATTCAATTAACACAAGCAGACCTATTGCATTTCGTGGCCAGAGGCAGGACTTACCACCTGCATGGTGAATCCTCTGCTCCCTCTTGAAATGGCATCTCCCGCATCCCTTTGCTGGCGGTGAGCACGTCCCCATCCCGCGCCCCTGAGTCAGCAGTTTGCTGCTATTTCACCTAACGACAAATAAAAAGAAGAAAGTTTCAGTATTTAAAGTATTTAAGCAGATGGGAAGGCACAAACTGCAGTCGGTGGAGGGAGCGTGTTTCATGACTAACAAAATATGCCAGGTAGGCCGTTCCACTTGAGATATTTTCAGGAATATAATCACTTTCACACATCCTCATAAATTTGCCAAAGTGTTAGTTTTCCCCCATATGGATCGGGGAGGATGCAGCATGTCATGACTGTTGCACAGCATCTCGAGTGCTGTGTCTTTGTGGTGGGTTGGCTTTTTCTTCTTTCTTCCCCGCAGCCAGGCTGTATTTGAAATAGAAGGTTGGTTCCCCCTTCCCCATAGTTAGTGTGGGCAGAGGCTCGTCCTCCAGCTCCTGGGCCTCCATCCAGAGGAGGCAGTGGTTAAATCTCTAATAATTTCCGTGGGTTGGGAACTCGCTGGATGGCTGAGCCCAAAGAGTGGTGGTGAATGGCATCACATCTGGTTGGTGACCAGTCACTAGTGGTGTCCCCCAGGGCCAGTGTTGTTTAATGTCTTCATTGATGATCTGGATGAGGGGATTGAGGGCACTCTCAGGGAGTTTGCGGATGACACCAAGCTGGGTGGGAGCGTTGATCTGCTGGAGGGTAGGGAGGCTCTGCAGAGGGATCTGGACAGGCTGGATCCATGGGCTTGGCCAATGGGATGAGGTTCAACAAGGCAAAGTGCCAGGTTCTGCACTTGGGCTACAACAACCCCCTGCAAGGCTTCAGGCTCAGGGAAGAGCGGCTAGAAACTGCTCATGGAAAAGGACTTAGGGGTGCTGATTGATGGAGCTGAACGTGAGCAGCTTGTGCCCAGGCAGTCAGGAACCCCCCAGCATCCTGGCCTGTACCAGCACCAGTGTGGGAGCAGGGCCAGGGCAGTGGTTGTGCCCCTGCACTGGGCACTGGTGAGGCCGCCCCTTGAATCCTGTGTTCAGCTCTGGGCCCCTCACTGCAAGAGAGACATTGAGGGGCTGGAGCGGGGCCAGAGAAGGGCAGTGGAGCTGGTGCAGGGCCTGGAGCACAAGTGTGATGGGGAACGGCTGAGGGACCAGGGAGCGTTCAGTCTGGAGAAGAGAAGGCTCAGAGGGCACCTGATTTCTCTCTACAACTGCCTGACAGGAGGATGGAGGCAGGGGGTAGCTGGGCTCTTCATCTATGGAACAAGGGATATGGCAAGAAGAAACAGCCTCAAGCTGCACCAGGGGAGATTTAGACTGGATATTAGGAATAATTTCTTCCCCGAAAGGGTGCTCAGGCATTGGAACAGGCTGCCCAGGGCACTGGTGGAATCACTGTCACTGGTAGTGTACAGAAACCGTGTAGACGAGGCCCTCAGTGACATGGTTTAGTTGTGGCCTTGGCAGTGCTGGGGAACAGCTGGACTTGATGATCTCAAAGGTCTTTTTCAGCCTAGCTGATTCTATGATTCCATAACTTGTAGCACAGTGCTGCACTGAGCAGCGGTTATGTGGCCCAGATGATGTGTTCAAGGGTTTAAAATCCTACCTTCGGAAATGTTAGATGTCCTACAAGGGAGGAAAAAGAATAGAGGGAAGAGGTCTGGAGACAGCCAGGACCACCCCTTGCAGCAGCTTCCTGCAGCTGAATTAGATTAAGCAGCATGTGAGCCCATAGTGCCAGTCACCCTTGAAGAGCCCTGTGTGAAGCACACACTATCAAGTAAAGGAGAACAGCAATGACAACTAGAAAGAAAAATGGAGAGTGATAAGAGAATCTAACAGCAGCTCCAGCAACTGCCTGAGGACATACTGGGAAATTTAATGTATTAAAGTAACACTTTTAAATAATGGCCTGGCTAATTGATGCTAAATTACAGCTGAATGCCTACAGAAGTCCTTATGACTCCTGCACTAATACCACTTCAGTTCATCAGGATTAATATTATTCTAATACCTGCCAAAGGAATTAATGAGTATTGGTACTTTAAAGCCTTTAAAGTGATGGTTTGAAATAGTTTAGCTTTCTTATCCTCCTTCCCCTTCCTCTCAGCTCTCATGAAAGCTCGTTTGGAAAACTTCTTAAAAATAGAGGTGTTTTCACAAACCTCATCCACTTGAATGATGCTGTTCTCATTAAGGTACTTGTTACACCTGAACACTGAAGGAACACTTTAGCTCTTGCAACCACCAGTAGAAGAGGCGGGCCTGATGTGAAACCAGTGCCCTGTTTTAAAAAAACATGCCCCAAAGGAGATAAAGGTATGATCACACTTCGCCACCACCTATAAACATGAACAAAGCCTGAGATATTACCTACTGGCCAAGCTATGATTATAGTAGTAAAACCCCAAAGCTTCACTCCTCTGTTCTCATATAACTAGGGTTGGATGCTCCAGGCCATCTAGGAAACTCCCCCAATCCTCCCCTTCCTATGGTGACAGGCCCCACGTGCCATGTAAGCTCACGTAGCTTGGAGGCAGCAAAAGCAACTGCATAGCAGTTTTGATAGCCTGGCCAAAGGAATTGCTTCCCACCGCTCCTGACCACAGCGCCTTCCAGAGTAGCCAGTATTTCAGCTCTGAAAGCCACATGCTGTGCTGCAGGTGTTAACTCACAGGCTCTCTGCTGTTATCAGTCTCAAGTGCTGTTTTTCAAGCAGCGACACACAAGGAGTTCTATCTAAACTCTCATTAAAATTTAACAGGATTTGGCACCCTTCAGAAGTGAAGTCTCCCGCTCAGATAGTCAATGTTTTGATTTTCATAGATCACATTGCTTTCCTCACAGCACCACATGCTAGCAGAGTAATTCAGTAGCTGAAAATCAGCCTTTTATACCTTCTGCCATTCATCACCTTTTGCATTTTTTCTTCTGTTAACTGCTAAAGATGGTTTCTTATTCCATAAAGATGGTTTCTTATTCCATAAAGATGGTTTATTTTTGCGTGAGGGATATCCTGCCCTCAAAGCCGACCTTTTCTTCCAGCAAGCTTCCCAAGATCAAAGCAGTACTGGAGGAAGCTCAGGAGGAGGAGGACAAATCATTACTGAATGGAAAGCCTTGACTTACAAGATCATATTCAGAGTCAATGAATATTTACCAATAAAATAAATATATCCAATAAATATCCTGTTTAGGAGAGCTGTGCAGGCAGGAACATTCAGGATTTGACAGTATCAAACTCATTACAGCCAAGATCAAGAGTCCTGTTGTCCTTGATTTGGGGTTAGATACTGAAAGTATCACCTTCTCACGGGTTCAGGGTTTGAGTAAGGAACGGCTAAATGGTGCATTAGGATATAAAATATATATATGTATATGGACAGATATGGATAATATACACATCTCTAGCATATATATGTATATATATGCTGGATATTTTAAAAAACCCAACAACACATAAACATCCCACACCAACCACAAAACATCCTTCCTGGGCCCAACCAAACTCCCTCTCCAACTTAGATGTACCCTGTTTAGGAGTCCCCTAGGCCAGCCACAGCCACGATGATATGGCAAGGGCAGATGCAATTGGTATCAAAGTGGAAAACAGGAAAAGGCTGGGATGTGTCCACTAACGGCAATACTGACATTTAAAGGCTGTTTCATAGCCTGGTACAAGGCAGAGATGTTTATCTTCTCTATAACTAAGCCAGAGAAGATGTAAAACAACAGTAATATTGCAGTCCCAGCAAGACCTTGAATTTTCATAGAACATGGTCCATCAACCAGGCTCTTGCTTTATAACCGAGGAGCAGCAGTCCAAACTTCAGCTCTGCCACCAGCTAAATAAGTCATCTGGGAAAGTGTCCCCCCACCCATTTATAACTCCTTCCACTGATGTGTTATGCTCCAATGTAATTTTAATAGAAACACCAACATTTGCCCAGTAAATAACATGCCTACTACTGCAGTGTAGGAGAGTAGAGGAAGGTATTAGAAGTGGGTGGCAAATTATGTCACCAAATAGACGTGGCATAAACACAGAAATGATGGCATGAGGCACTGTAAAGCTGAGGAAGTTTTACTACAGTGAGGGAACTTAAACTCAGCAGTGGCTGTCCCGCTCGTGGGTAATGTGCTATTGTCAAAACCATGGCAATAAAAAACCCAAACCCAGCACTTCTTAACACCCATAGTCACCACGTCTCTCCCCTGCCTTTTTCTGCATATACACAGATACGTTTTACCATTATAGAAAACAGTGGTTAAAAACTCATGAGAAACTAATAAATGAAAGTGGTACTGAAAGATATATCATACAAAACTGACAGTATAAAGACTCACACAAAGCATTCATGCTGCAGAGTGCTGAAAGGCAGGCAGACACCCAAGTATTGTGTTAAGGTTTAAGGTGTTGCTGTAGATCTGGAGCTTGGGACAGTGCAGAGCTCAATCACCCCAAAAGCAAAACGGTGACCTCCAGTGTGCAGCACTACTTACCCATGCTAAGGGCTGGTGCAAGCAGGGCAAGGCACCCTCCCTTCCATGGCAGCATGTAGATGCCAGGGAGGTGGATGTGTCACCAATCCACTAAACAACTCCAAGAGTTCAAGATTAAAATTTAGCTATATTTAAAGAAAATCAACCAATTCAGAAGCCTTGAGCTTTGGTTCTTTCTTTCTAGAATGCTGTTCCAGCCAGATTCATACCCAAAACATTACAATAAAATACATTTAATTAGGAAAAAGAAACTGCACCAAAGCTTTCAAAATTGTTCTCTCTCAGACCATTTTGTTTCCTTCCTCCTGTGGAGATGATTATTTTGTCATTATAAAGCACTTCTGTAACATACATGCATAACAATTGAGTCCCTTCCATTTTAACCAGTGTAAGAGAGTAATGAATATTAGCTAAGCAATACATTAGAACCAGGATCCTAAAAGCCAGCTATGAGTAGACTGAAACATTGCACCCTAAAAAAACTGTAGCTGTTCTACTGGCAGCAGATACCACTGCCCCATAAATTGCAACAGATGCATCTTAATGCCAGGAAAAGCTGGGGCAACAGCGAACACACAGATGATGGGAACACAGTGGCATGCCATACACATTCACACGTACTTGTGGTGTTTGCCAGTCCTCCTGTTTCTCAACAGGCCCAAAAGCCAAGCTCTGGCACTAACTGCAAGAAGTTAATACTGAAGATTGAGTGTTACACAGGCAGGAGCATAACCCATGTCCTCCTATCTGTTCTGTGAGCTAAATGCAGATCAAAAGAAAGAAAAACAAAAACTATTTCCAGCAAAACCCCAAGCTGATTAAGGACTTGAAGGAGACAAAGTATTAGAAAGAATCATAGAACAACAGAAAGGTTTGGGTTGGAAGAAACCTGAAAGCTCATCTAGTTCCAATCCCTGCCATGGGCAGGGACACCTAGGACCTAGGATGCAGACCAAGCACACGGGTGGTTTCTAGGCTGTAAGTGCATATTTTCGGGTTATGATGAGCTTCTCATCACCCAACACCCCCAAGTCCTTCTCATCAAGGCTGCTCTCCACCTACTCTCCACCCAGCCTGTGTTTGTACTTGGAAAGGACTCCATGCTTCCAGCATAAACAGAAACACAGCAAGCCCTGATAGATGTGCTTGCTCCGAGCACTTTCTGTCTGGTTGCACCGAAGTGGCAGGAATGTGGGGTGTTGTTGACCTGCAGTTCCCAAAGCTCTGCACAGGGAACTCCGTTGTTCAGAAGTCTGAAGCATTTGGGTGGGAAATTAAAGAAACTCAAACACCCAGTGGAATTGATTTGCGATTAAAGGAAGGATTAAATGCTGACTCTGGGACAATCAATAGCCCAGCTAAATGCTTAGTGCAAGATTTCCTGCTCCAGCCAAACTCACTTTGCTTTGCTTTGAGAGCACTGTCCTTATCAGTGGAAAGATGATCCTTTGAAGATAATTGATGTTTTTGTTTTCACACACACACACACCCACCCACACACCATTCCTCAGCACTGCTGCACTACAGCATAGTGTCTGCAACATCACTGCCAGCCAGGGGACAAACACTGCAGGATCCTTTCTTTCCCAGTAGTATTCCTACGCCTTATCACTTCCCCCCTGCCCCGAAAAACAACCTCACCCTCAAATAAGCATCCTCAAAAACGCCTACACCCTTAGAAGCACCTAACACATAGATTTGTTTACTCCTAGGAACAGGGGAGCTCTACTGCCCTGGGCTCAGCTTTCTTCTCCCACAGACTGGGCTGAGTCTATGCAGCATGTTTATAGGCAGTGATGTGGGATGTGGCTAGCTCCACTATTATTTTTAACTTATCAGAATTCATAATAACAGCAGTTAGTCCCCATTAAGCAAGAGATTTGCATGCTTACACTTCACAGTAATAGATTTTATTTCTTCTCCTGCAATGAAGTATTTTTATTAGCCAGATGGATGATGAAATTATTACAAAACCTGGCATGTAAACTCTCTAAAAGCACCTAAAGTAATTAATATTGATTTATAAACACTAAGGATTAGAGAATAAATACCTAATTCCTCCCCTAATTCCTCAACCAGCACTGCTTTGTTTTCAACATACAGGAATATAGCTTAACTGGATGGAAGTTAATAGCATTTGAAGGACAGCTGATCAGTCATGTACAGCACCATGATATGCAATACACTGCAACCACCCATTTACTGTAACCTGTGGGATTAGAGCATATTCAAGAGATCGACACTTTCCAGTTCCACTTCCAGCTTTCCACATAAAGTCACAGACACTGAGATTAAAAATTTCAAACCTTTAAAGAGGATCAAACTGGGTGCCTTATAAACCTATAGAACAGCACATTACACTGGGGTTAAGTGCCAAAACTGATATCACCTATTACTTGTTGAGTTTCATGAGCAATGATGTCTATTCCCCAAAAGAAATGCCTTATGACTTGAGGCAAGTCACATCTCGGCATTTCTGTGTCCCATCATCCCTACCCAGCAGATAAGGCCTGGACTGCCCTTCTCAATGCAGCACTGCTCGCTCTGAACCAGGCCACCATGTGCTGCTGTAATACAAACAATTTATAATACTAGAAGCCAACATCTGGTACTATTAACCTCTGTTTCAAAGTATGTGCCAGCATGAAGTGCACTGCTTGGGGTTTTAAAAGGAAATTGCTGCAATTTTCTGAAAAGCTCCTAGGTACAACTTATTGGGCCAAACTATTTTATCTTCTGCTCTCCTAGTTGGTGGTGCCCTGCTGTTCATGCCAGTTACACGAAAGCTTTGAAATCAAACTCTTTTCTGTGTAAAGGGAGGCCTTATTTGCTTCAGTGCTGTTGGCTTGAGTTTTTTTGATTAAAGATGCCACCTAGGACAAAAAGACTCTGTCTAAAACCTGATTTCAGCAAAGCACAAGAACTGCCACCCTGCTGCATGATCACACAAGTATGGAGTGATTACCACAAGCAGGAATAGGGTTAAAGTCAGCCACGCAAACCCTGTAGAAGGCAGGCTAGTAAGCTGAAGGCAGGAGCTCACTAACATATTACATTCAATTGCAAGGACCAGGAGGAAAGAAGAGGAAAAGTTATACAAAACCAATGAACGCGATGCACGTTTACTTGTCCATTACTCCAGTTCTTCTAAGTGGAAGATGAAGCAGAGAGCCTCAGAAGGGAAAAAAATCTAACTGAAGTACTGCTCTCTTCTGCAGGCAGCACACCTGTTTTCCTGGAGCAGCTGTGCACCAGCATCATCAAGAGTTAGCTCCTCATTCAGCACAATTATCAATTCAAGGGTTTCAGGTACTTTACAGCATAATCTCTGCCCACTGACCTAACCCCAGCCTCTCCTGAACATACTCTTTTCCCTTAAGAAGTCCACATTGCCCTCAGGTGAGCTAATATATACATCAGGACCACTTTTCACAGCATCTTTCTCAAAAGAATCAGATCTGTTACTTATGTAGCACTTCAACTCTCAAAAACTATCTCAGTCTTTCATGTATTTTTGCTTTCCAGGTCACTTCATCCAACAGTGAGGTGTGGGAAGCCCAGAGGTGAAATGCTGCTGCAATTTAATAGTTCACTACAAGTTCTAGAGCAGCAAGAAGATACCATCCTGTGCACCAGAAACTGCATTTTGATACTTGAAACTGAGAGTTAACCATGCATAAAGGCAAGGACAAAAACCCCACAACCCACTTGTTTTGTGTCTGATACATAGGGTTTTTTTCACTCATTGCTGCTCGACTCGTGTATTGGAAGAGAAAGAACAGTTGTTTCCTTTATCTTCCCCACCAGCCCTTCAGCTTGATCTCTAATAGTATTTTGTATGCGCTACTATCACAGCTGCAGTGTCAGCTAATTACCAGCAGTGAAATTACCCTTAAACAGAGCTTATCACTAGAGACACCCTTTAAAGGGCCACCAACTCTCCTCCATCCACACCAAGCAGCTTTAGCAATGCAGAAAAATATTGTAAAAGTGAGGGCAGAATTATGTGTTTTGCTGCCTGTTTTCTCCTTCACTGATCTACTGACAAATCAGCTTCTGGACATATGCACCAAGCTCCTGTTTGCCCAGTGGAAGCTGGGTCACTGTTTTCAGTGCAAAACATGTTTCTTACTTTCCCAGCTCACCTCTCATCACTCTCTGTGTTGTCCCTTCAGATTACTTTAACATTAGTCATAAAACTCATCCCCCATCTCCTACCTCTGCTGCCTGAACAGCCCTCTACCTGTCAGCCACATAAATCCTCCAACTGCTTCCAAACTGTCTTCAAAAACCTCTCTCTTGTCACTTCTTAGCTCTCTTGGTTTCTTTCCTTCTCTGTGATTTTGATGTGGTCATTCAACTTAATGGAAATTTCCCCCAGAAAACTGGGTACGAGCCACCCGTTACCTTTTTCATATGTATTTTAGACATCTGATCTGGTGAGTAGAGTTGCACATAAAATAAACCTCTTTTATTTATGAGCTGCAAGCACTAATTCCTAACATTTGTTCCAAGAATTCAAAGGAGAACACCTCTCTATTGCTCTCTGTAGTTGCCATTATGCTAGTGGATGTAACATTCAACCAGTGAGGAGAGATTGCTCTTGGTTGTAAAGAAAGAGTGTATTTGGGCAGATGTTTTAGAGCAAGACAGTCAGTCTCTTTAAGTCTGTTTAGTAGCTCAAGGGACTGAGTTAAAGGACTCAGCAGGAGAAGTCCCCCTGTGAAGTTTCAGGCAATTTGGGACTGGATGCCAGAGCTGTACTTCTTTATCACAGTGAGTAACTTTTTTTCTGGGACACAGAATAAGGGTCTTTAGAGGTCAGACTGGAGGTGAGTAACAGAAACCTTTTTATATGCTGCTACATGAAGCCTCTGGATAAACACCTCAAGTAACCTTCTCCAAACCAAGGGGGTTAGATTGCACTATGTGGGTAGAGATGCAGCAATTTCGGGAGTTCAAAAGCCGATATCCCTGGGAGACCAAATTTATACTTGTATTTAATTTACTGTGCAAGCCACATTACAGACAACATATGCAGGAAGCTAACAAAAAAAGATTTCCATGTAAACTCCTCATTCTCACGAGTAGGAAAGTATGTCAAAGTGACAGCATTACAGATTAAGTACAGGAAGGAGATACAGTGGCATCACTTGCATGAAATTTTACCCTGACAAATCTTAAGGCTCTTTTAGGAGGTTAATTTCCTTATATGAGTGATGGAGGCAGATCAGAACCTGGAGACCAAGCACAGGTTGGCCTGTGTGAAATACCTGAAGTTGCCTTGGGAATACCTATAATGTATCATACAACATATTGCAGGAGCTGCATTAAGCCCCATGACCTCCAGATCTGCTTTTCAAAGTCCCACTCTGACTTCCAGCACTATCCTCCTTCTGTTTCACCTTTCTCGATAAGGCAGAAATCCCACATGCAGATGCAGATTTTGACCACCCACATCCAGCATTACTGAAAAAGGAAATGAGCTAATAGTTGCTCAGTATTTCAAGTACTCCCCATACAGGGTGTATCATCATTTGGTTACACACTAAAGTTTTCCAGAGCTCAATCTGTGTAGGTAGAAATGGCAGATGTATCACTTACTAGTCCTCTTCAACTCCCCAGCCCTCTGGAGAAGCCTGGAAACACAAGCTCTTCATTCAGCTATTTGCTCTCAAATTCAGCCTGGATATTTGACAGAAAGGCCTTAGAGACTTGGTATTTACCACATAAACAATAAATAGCCCATGAAGTTTACTGAATGGCAGCAGAAATTCCCACGCAATTTCAGGGCCTCTCATCTTCAGCTGATGGTAATGAAGATAATGGCAACAACTCCTGAAAGTTTAAGACATAAAAACTTGTGGATTCTGTCTAAACAGCATCAAGTTTATTGTATAGGTCTACAGCATACAGGGCAATAAGGAACCAGAGCCCTAAACTGCCAGGCACAGATGCTTCCACACATATTATTCACTGTCACCATGGTTAGCCCCAGCTCATAGATAAAAAGGAGATGGGATGAGGAACAATGCAGCAATGAATGTTGTGTATAAGGACGTGCTCTGAGGGCTCACAATCATCAATACTAGTTAGTTACAATAAAAGTGAGCAGAAACATCTCCCACCATGTAGCATCACTTAGTTCACTCCCTTCAGCCAGGTGCCTGCTTTTTAGGTGAAAAAAGGGATGTTCATGTAGTGCATCACCATGTATCTCTATCAGCATCCTGGTGCAGTTACCACAATGGCTAGTGGTCTTCACACTAAATGTATCATACCCTTAATGCTGCAATTTACTTTTCTCTAAATAATGCTATTTCTCTCTAATAATATAAAGAAAATAAAGAATGTTGCACAGACAGCAATAGAGTTATTTACTTGCAAGGGGAATGGAAAGGTTAAGGTGAGCATTATATCTACATATAAACAGTTACTATTTATAGACCAGAATGGTGGTCTATAAATACAGTGGAAATGCAGAAGATCCGGCCTATTCCCTGGAGAGATTTCATTTTAACTGAAGTAGAAACAACACTTAACAGTCATAAACAGTACATACAGTGCAGGAACACATTCTGGGCTGCCCTTAGCTCTACATGGTTATATCCAGTGGCTATATCTAGACTTATAACCTCTCATACTTTGTGTCTATGTCTGTGTATAGTTCTCTGAAGATCAGTGCCTCATGGAAGAAGTGCATTGGAAAAGGAAGGCTTTATGCAACTTGGTACTGCCAACCCAGATTTAAATAGGTGTTGTTTTTCAGGTGAAAGAGGCACTAGCAAAGTCTTAACACCCAATTTAAGAACTCTTTCAAATTCCCTACTTAAAATCAAGGAAGGTATACAAAAAGGTCCAAAAGCATCAGGAGAGGCAGCAGGAGTTAATGCCTTAAAAGTCTGTAATATCAGGCCAGATTCTAACAGTCATGTATCAACCAGGGCCGGAAGCATCTGTGCAGCAAAACACGTGCACTTCAACTTCTTCACCCCCGAAGCAGAGTAAAACAGCCAATTCAACCAACCTTTGGAGGTTACGTGCCAAAATCCCACTCCAAGTTATGTGGCTGAAGCTAAGGGGACACAATGTGGAACCACTTGTTTTTGTGGAGCTGTTCCTCCAAGTTTTACAGGTAGGCCTTCAAGAGCAACAGTCAGCAGCTGTACCAAGTATGTGCAACAGCAGAATTTCCACAGCACAATTATCTCTTCAGATTTTGTCTTCAAGTCAGAGCAGCTTCAGATTTTCTTTCATTATAAAAATGCAAACCAAGCAATCTCACACAGTTTTGTTGGGTAGTCCTACTGACATATAAGGGTTTCACCAAGTTGTTTCTTGATACTTTTCTGTGATTTAGGATGTATTCAAGGAAAACCACCATTGTTAGTGCTAATGCTGTTCCATTAGCAATTGAATAATAACTCCAAAACTGTCCAAATGACACATTTACAAGAAGTGCAGTTTGGATCTGGGCTCCTTGCTTACAATGACTTACCCACCTCCTCTGAAAACCAAGGCAATTCTACTAATGCAAAAAGGTAATGTCTTCCTCCAAGCATCACTGCTGAGGTACTAGACTATTGCCACTTGTTTCAGCTACAGCTGCTACTTGCCTCAACGAGACAAGATATAAAAAGACTAGAAGACTGAACAGAAGCAGAGGGAATGAGCTCAACCTGGCTCCTGTGCATGACAGGACCAACCTTGGGTACAGTGCATGGGAGGGACTGAAAACAGCAAGAAAAAGAAAATCCAAGGCTGCCATTCTCGTATCTTTAACCCTGGGCTGACTTCTGCAGGCAGAAGACTTCAATCAGAATTATGAGAAGTCTGTACATTGCCAAATACATCTGGTTTTAAAGAGACTGAAAAAAACATATGGCAGGCTTCATGACCTCCCTATGCACTACTGCATTTGAGATGAGAGCAACCCCACCAAAGCAAATGGGATTTCCAAGGGAAGAGAGCATCAGCTCATGATTATGTGAGACAGTGTGAAGTCACACAAGTCTCTCAAGGCCTGACCACACAATTCATCTCTAACAAGTGTCTTTTGTTTCTAGACTCAATACCTGTACCATGACATTGACTTGCCTTTAACTGAGCATGTTTGAAGTCTGATTCTGCCAAACTATCATGTGTTCATCCTTTCCTAAGTATAATGAGAAAATCAGCACCAAACTAAAACAAGCAGAAAACCCACCAACCACTGTTGTGCAAACTGAAACAAGCAACTGAAGGCTATGCAGGACCAGCCCTTTACTCTCCTTCTCTTTTCTATCATTCACAGTCGCAACTATTAGTTAAACCCCACATACACCTTCCCTCCAAACACTGATTTCCTCACCTCCAAGGACTTGAGTCAGCAAGCAGCCAGGTAAGAACATCACACCAAGCAAATTCCCCGGCAGCAGCAAGGCTTGGTGCTGCCTCATGCAGAGAGCTTTCAGCTATCCAAAGTTTAAATTAACTTTGAGAGAGGGCACAAAAGCCAGACCTCAGGTAATTACACACTCATCTCCCCCCTGGGCTCAATATTTATTTATTTTAGGACGTCTAACAGCTCTCTTGGGCTCGCTCTGCAGCTCAGCAAAAATGATTACTTAGTCCCTGAACCTACAGACTCTATTCTGTGTAAATTTTACACTCGGAGCTATGCAGGGTGATTAAAAAGGCAGAGTTTATCAAACTTTCTGAAAGCTTGATTTGCTTCGTGGCTTATCTGTCTTCATAAAACCCACAGAAGGCTGAAACAACGGGTAAAACTTCACGACCAGCACTCAAGTAAGAAAGAGAGTATGTATGTAACCACTTAACTTCATTGATTGTGATTCTTATCCTGTTCTCTTTGCATAATTGGTAAGGGGTTATTTGGTTTGCTTTTTGAAACAAACCACCTTACAGGGTTATTCATAATAATTCACAGCCCACGATACTTTGAATCAAAGGGGACACAATGCAGAGTTTGAAGTGGGGACAATCTTCCTGGCCTTAAAATCCATAAGCTATTCTGCAGATGCTTCAGTTTACACAGACACGTCATTTCCCTGCAACACCCAGCAGCTTGTCTCCTCTGGGCTTTAGAGCTCTCCTCATTATCAGAAGGATCTTCTATCCCACATATTTTATATGGCTATCACCAAGCCCATGTGTAAAAGCAGATGTTTTCCCACCAAGGTGCAGCTTTGGAGGTCCATCTAAAAAACACTGCAGTGGACATATGAACGGATGCAGTTCTGTGTTTGGGTTTGGGGTATTTCATAAAGTGCTGGTTCAACAGCTGGAACCAGCTCAACAATTAAGCCACACCAAAGGGGATATCCCATTAAGATACATGACAAATTGAGCATTTGTGTTGATACAAGATCTGCTTTTCTCACACTCTAGGAAAATATGGTATATTATCTCTTTGTCTGTAATTTAAGGGTGACTGAAATGATGATTATGTGAGGCTCACATGGACCTTTGACCCCCCATCCTTTTCCTAAAGGCTGCATCTGCAGATTTTACCACCATTCCCAACACCCCTCTCTGCTGCAGATAAGAGAGCAGCAAGCCTTGTGCAAAGCCACCTTTCCAAGAGGAGCAGAGACATAACTTGTCTTTAGTTCAGGTCACCAGGAAGCTGGCAGCCAAGCTTCAGACTCCAGCTTTCATGTGTGCCATGCACAGTATAGTACCAATGCGAAATACACCGCTTTACCTGCAGCCTTCCCTTCCAACCCACTGGCATGAGTCCTCTCCCATCCTGAACACCAACAACGGAAAGTGACCAGAAACACTACACGGCATGTTTGGAATTCACCTCCTTGCTTAGATGACAGTTTAGCACACCTCAACCCCTGCACTGCTTTGTGACTTGCTAAAGGCCACCTGCACAATGTGTCTCCCAAAGGTGTTTCATCAGAGCAACAAATGCTTACTGTTTAGCTGAGCCACAGCAATCAGAGGTGTCTTGCACACAAACCCACTACAACTACCTGCTCTAGAGAGGCCAGGCCATGGTGGCCCAGGTTCTCACACTGTCTTTCCTACATCCACCCTAGAAAAGGCTTTACTGACAAATTGCTCAGGCTCTGCCAGTGTCCTAACCCTGGCCAGCAACACGACATAGATTCTAATGGTACTGCCAGCAAAAAATAATTGTCACTATTCATGCTCTGTGATAAGGACTAAAAACATAAATTTCATGCTAAAGTATAAATCACGTTAAGTAAGAACCAGCTCTTACATGAGTTAGCACCACTGTAACTGCACCATGTCTGTTATTTAACACTGCGACATGTTAATTTGTATCATAGGTGTTATCCATCCAGGCTCCTTACAGCATCCCTGAACATCCTGGCCTGACTGGCCCAGCCAGACACTTCTGGGTCTCCAGTGAGGAACAGCTGGATTCAGTCAGCAAACCTTTCCTGTCTGGTGTAGGGTGACACAGGCAGCAAGAACCATGCTGCTGTCCTGTAGATTAGACATTAGGCAGAAGCTCTTTCCTGTGAGGGTGCTGAGGCGCTGGCACAGGGTGCCCAGAGAAGCTGTGGCTGCCCCATCC
>JANHGB010034723.1:0-11052 GCA_026283785.1 Coracopsis vasa
ATACTTTAGTTATTGGACTGTTCTTAGCTCAACCCATCCACATTTTTTTGATTTTCTCACCATCCCCCATGGAGGGGTGGGGGGCTCGGGAGGAAAGGGAGGGTAAGCGAGCCGCTGTATACTTCTGAGTTACCAGCTGGGTTTACCATGACACAATGCCAGCCAATCATCTTCACATTATTTATTGCTCTATTTTCACATGTAGAACCTTTGCGTTAGCTATTAGTGGTGATTCAGTAGCTTTGCAGGTTGAAAGTATATAAGGGAAAGTTTACTCCAGAGACCTCACTTTACCAGCAGTTCCTCTACATTTTTCATCCTCTCTAGTAGCTGTTCCACCTATGATTCTTTTCACTGTATTTGCCTCTTTAATGAAATTTTATGCAGTTGTCTGACAATTCCTGTTATGCAAAGATTTTGTTTTCAATGAACAGTCACTTGAATGGGTGCAGGCTACCTGAGAAATGAAACTATAGCTGTCTTGGGGAAATTAAAAAAAAAATCCCACCAACACGCAGGTGAAGCTTCCAAATATGATAATGTTATTAACTGCAAAAGAAGCATAAGAAATCAAAGGTTTCACTGTACATAAAGAACATTGATTCCTTGTGCCTAAACATATATTAATTACTTTTCATGGTATTGAAGTTCACTAACTCAGATATAGGTCACTTGAATAAGTAAACAGTCCTTCTAATAACTTTCTTCAGGGACTAAAACCTCTGCTTCACCTAGGACCAAGCAGTTTTCATGCACTTTTCTTTAAAGCTAGCTTTGAATGTGCTTATCTGCATGTATCAGAAAACAGTCTCGTTATTAATAAAGGATGTATACAACACTAGCTTATTTGTTCATTTATGTTCTATGCATGCATGGTAAATAACTTCATTGATTCCTGTTTCTTATTTCTGTTTCCTCATTTCAGTTAGTTTTATAGCCATAACAAATTGCATTTTCAGTTCAAAGTCAGTTTCTTTACTTTTTTTCCCCTGCTATTCTTTTCCCTTAGGTTCCAAAAGTTTGATTCTGATTTTGCAGATAAACATTCCTAACATATAAGACCCTGTTAGCAGAAATTCAAAACAAGAATGTAAAAACTTTTTGTGAAAAAGTACACTATAAATGTGAACAGAAGTTTTACAGGTTTTTTTGTAGGGGAAAAAAAAATCCCAGATTGCAACTACCTAATATTTCGGATGCATAACTGTGGTAATGACGACATTTGCTTCTATAAATTGGAGTCAAATGAAGGTAATTTCCATTTTCATGTCATCAATCTTTCAAACTCGAAAGTCTGCATTAGGTAACTGCTTCAGTTCTCCAGAGTGAGCCCCAGAGTCCTCTGTAGCAGAGAATAGAGTTGCTCTGAGGGGTGTCCTCCAAGGTATTTAACTTTTGGCATGGATGTGTGTAAAGCAAAGAAACAGGGCTTTTGTCTAATCCACAGCATATATTTTATTTGCAGCTGATCCCTTTACTCCTTGTAATAGGAGCTAAATCTTCACACCTGACAGACCCTGACAAAGGCCTGGGGACTGAGCAGTGTGCAGGCTTAACCTCTTCCATAGTGGTCGGAAAAAGCCCTGGCAATCCAGTGTTTTCATATTAAACCTTCACAAGGGAATCCACCCTGAAAACCATGGGGAGTTTTAAGTCTCCTTCTCCCTTTTCACAGTTAGACTTAAAACTGCTGTTGCCCCAGGACTCTGCATCTCTGGGACTCCTCCACAGGTTATTTTTATCAAACCAGTTTGAAATGGGCCCCCTTATAAGCTTACAGCAACTGGGAACCTGAGTCAGAGAAGAATGGCAGTTAGTTATTAGCAAGGTCTTCCAAGGCAGCCTAAAGGGGATTATCCACCAGTGTTTGAATATCTAGCTATCAATTCACTGCAGTTCTAGCAAAAGAGAGGAAAAAAAAATCTAGTAAATGACTAACACATGTGCATAGAGCAGAACCTTAGCTCTAGATGTACTAATAACTGTGACTTGTACAATTTTTTTTGGAAGAGGTCAGAGGAATTTAACAAACAAGGTACTACCAGGCTTCCTGTTACTTGTAATTACAAGAATGGGCAATCTTTCATTTTAATAGGTCACATACTTTTTTTCCTCTTGCTAGCATTTTTTATGAGCAGACAACAAAAAAACAAAATTAAAACTAAAACCAGGAAAACACTGCCATTTAAAACTTTTAGACTAAACATTAACACTGCTGGTAAGGTAGGAGAAACTGGGACAAATCCTGCCCTAACTCCAAGAGTGCAAAGGGCCAGCTAGCAACAACATGATGTGTAATAAATGAGATGTCTGGGAAAGGTAGGAAAAGGATAACAGGAGAAGAGAAGGCATTGCAGAGATGGGGAACAGTATGAAATACAGTTCAAAGACTCTTTGTACAGGGGTGTCTGAAAACCCTGTAGGTATGCACAGCTATTACTGCTTTCCCCCAGCAGATCTAGGGGCAATAGAAATATAGAAAAATTTGCGGTTAGTCAGCTGCAGTAGTCTCTTTTGGGATGCACTACTGTGGTCTACTGGCTTTCTTAGCTAATCCTTCCTTACATTTTCCATGGAAGATCCATGATTTTGTGCTTTTGTATCTCTAGATATCAACTGAATATGAGATATAAGGTATAGATTGAGACACAGAAAAAAGATATCAACATTCTTAGAAAAAAGAACAAACTAACTTTTATTATTATTTAGCTGCTGATATATTCTACAGACAAGAGAATACTAAAAATAATTGTTGATCAGCACGGTCTTTCCTCGGTAATTACCACAGAAATACTGAGTATAGATGCTTTCGTTTACACTGAAGATCTTAAGTTTTTCCTGTCTCTATTAAGACACACTGTTATTATTACTACTATATATACATAAAGCTCCATTACGGTTATTTTTCACTGCACATTAATAGCTTATGCTGCAAAACAGGGAGAAAATAAAACTAGGAACATAGCAGTTGCTACACATCAAGCAGGATTTTGTTATTGTAGTGTTCTGTACTTATGGCACAAACTGGTAGAGAAAGTATTTTGCAAACAATTGTACTTCTAAAAACTATCATTACTTAGTACGGGTACTGAAATAATTACAGAAAATATGTTAGTGCTGTAAATAACTTTTAAGAATATTAACACTTTATTAGTAAGCCTTTAACAGTACCTTTTAAGAAGGCTAACATTAAACCCCGCATCTGGAGAGGATTGAATAGCTTGTGGAATTACTAGATGGCTCTGTATGGAGCCCTTCATTCTCCCACTTCCAGCTCCAATATGAAACCACCTGGCCCTGGCAGAAGCCACCAATGGGCAGCTCTCTGGAGAGGTGTTCCCATCAAGCACAAGCACCACCACGAGTAATTAACACCCTTGTTTTCTGCAGAAGCAGAATATTGAAAGACTGAAACACCATTCATTCAACTCCCACAACAGAAGGAATTTCTGTTTCCTGCCCAGGTGTGTTCCAGGTCTCCAGGCTGTGAGCACCAACCTCTCTGCAGAGTCTGTGGCTAAAGGTTTCTGCTCCCAGCTGTCTCCCATAGCTGGTCCTTCCCCCTGCAGGGAGGCTGCAGCTGGCTCAGCTTGTCCATGCCATGAAATCAGGCACCAAAGCATGCTGATCAGCTGCCAGAAGCTGGTTTAGGTGTTAGACCTTCAATGGTTTGAACATAGACAGTGAGAGAGATGTTGCATAAGCAGTGCAGTAGCAGAGCTCAGGAGTACCATGCTTGCAGGGTCACTTTATCTAGTCTCTTATAATGGCAGGTTATTGTGCAATGATAATCAGTGTAGCAGGGATGACAGAGAAGATGGTCATGCAGAACTGACACTGTAAACACCAAACCAGCTGCAAGAGTGTGGGGTGTGTGGTGTCAGGCCAACAGTGGTAACTTCTGCAGATATGGACTGCCCTGAATCCCTGGTGTTTGCTGACTCTCACTCTGTCATTAGCACTTCTGCTGTGGACAAGATGAGATGCATGTGTCAGGGGTCTGCTGGAGATGCTCCTTTGTGACCCAGGCTTTGGGCAGCTGCCCTGTATGTGAGACATACTAACAGCAGTAACAAGCCATTAAGCTGGAGTGGATTGCTTCTCATGGGTGTACCACCACTTTTCTATGAGTGAAGGCTGCTTCTAGCACCTCATCATTGGTCCTTCTATACCATTTTTTAGTGCTGGATTTTTAGAATAGAGAAAGAGGCATGCAGACTCTCTGCTCTAAGGAGTACCTGGCTCCCTTCATACATGTGCTGGGAACCCACCTACCCCACTGAGCATTTTACAACATGGCTCCATGTAATTTTGACTGCCAAGAACAGCAGTGACAGCTGTTTTGGTGCTTACAGTGTCAATACTGATTGTTTCAAACCAGAGAGGAGGCTCATAACCAGGGCAGTGCTTTGCCTCTGTCTGCACAGTACACATTGTCAGTAAATCACGATTTACTAGTGTTTAGGGCCTGATCCTACAAGGTACTGAGCGCCATATGGCACACACAGAGCAACCTCTTTTCACACACCCCCTAAGAAGTCAGCAGTTTTTAACTTTTACTTTTCAGTGAAAAATACTGCAGGTATAATAGACTAAATTTTGTAATAAAAAGTGAAAAGTAGCAGCTAACACAGCACCATTTAAAGCTGCATCTGGAATACAATTGCTGTTCAAAACCAGTTGGGAAAAACAAGATATGGAGCATCAGAAGAAGGCTTAGAATGGAGACCTTTAAAAAAGAAGAATGTGTTATAAATAATAAAAACCTATGCAGTTTTACATGATATAAACCAAATTCCTTTTCAGTTCCTTGGTGGCATTAATAAACCTCTCAGCTTTATTCTTCTGGTTTATGAGATCGCCAGCACCCCTCTATGGAATTGCATGCTTTTTCCACAACAATGTAAAAAATCATGAAGACAGTTTTTCAATATTTTGTTTTTGTTTGACCTACAGATTAATATGCCTCTCTAGAATTTGCATCTCCCCTATTGTTTTAGAATAAATTACAGCACAATAAATGCTGTTTGACTATAGAGTATTGTGTAACATTTTGCTACTTGCAGTATAGTTACGACTGACTCCTGCATCAGCAAAAATGATTAGAATAAAAAAGTTAAATTTTAGGAGCTCTGAGATTGCAGTAAGGTTATAGATCAGAAGATATATTCCTGCACTAGTGCCCTTGGGCTCTGGAAAACAATCTGGCTGTTAAATGTTAATTTCTAAATTAGTGAAGCCTAAGCCAAATGGAGGCAGGTTCTTCAGGCTGGCATTACTATGTTCATGAAAAGAAAATAATCAAAGACAGCTCTGTAAAATATTTTCTGCAAAATCTGAAACAGTACAAAAATACCCATGTTCAGTATCGATTCAGCGTGCATTCACAAGGTTTGCTTCTTTTCATTACTATCACTTTGGGGAAAATTTTCAGCGTGTTTTATAGTTCTACACTGAAATCAGGAAAAAAAGTACTGCTTCACTTGTTTTTCGTGTGAAACCCAGAAAACTTTAACTCCTCTAACTTGGCTGTTGCTTAGAAAATGTGATCCATTGTATGTCAAAATCATTTTCAGCCTGAGGATCATCAAATAACAGTTAGTAACTCTAGGAAGGAGAGACAAGTAAGTGAGAGCCTGGGAAGAAGTGATGAATAACCGGGACCGTTCAGAGCAAAGAAGCAGGGCAGGAAGGAAGCCCAGGGTGTTTATGTGAGCAGAAGAATTGGAAGAAAAGCCAGGAGAGCTGAGGGAAGTTAGTCAGTGTAGCAGCAGAAGGAAAGAGAAAAATATTAGGGATTCTGTGCAAGGAAGGAAAAAGTGATAGTGCCAGAAACACTGTGCAAAAAGCAAAGGCAACTTGCACTTAGGAATGAGAGACCTGTCAGAGAGATTGTGTGTGAGAGAGTGATGCAACAGCTCTAGTAGTGGGACAGGACTATAGTCACTAGGGACCAGATGACTGGGGAAAGCAATGAGGAAGAAGCAACACATTTAGGTTTTGAGCCAAAATCACTGGTAAGTCTATATAAAAAAAAAATAATAACTCCAAAAAGCTTTAAGCAAGAACAGGAGCATCAAACAGGATGGATTTAAGTTATTTGCAAATTGTAGATATTCCCCTTATGCTACAGCTGAAGTATAGAAACAATGATAGTCACTGAAAAATTAAACACAAAACAAGAAAATGAAACCTGTATGGATACATAATCAACCTTAACTACATGTGTTTAATGATCATAACAATTTATGTATACTGCACACAGCTACAGTCATGCTCATGGGATGAATGATATTCACAAAATAAAAACAGCTGTGGGGAAATGTTCTCAAACTGTAATAGTAACAATAAAAGCAGTAAAATTAAAAGATGTACCTTAAAATATTATTCAAGTTGACAATCCATATGCAACTATCTTTTTATACCAGATACAGCTCAATTAAAATGCAATTATAAGTACAATATTTGCTCCATATTTTGTGCATGCTCTGAGAATAGCACCAAATACTCTAATATAAGTTTATCTTTTTAATGAGCTTTGGGTTATTCCATGAACATGTGTATCTTAATAAGGACTGTGCATTATATCCTCTATGGGACATTGAATAATGGCTCAATGTAGACATGGCAAAATAACTTGGATGGAGTGAAAGGAAGAAAAGTAGAATAAGAATGACGGAAATTTGCATACAATAAAGTTTCCCAGCAATGCGATGGTGGGAAGCAATGTGACTTTCAAGCTCTGGAGGAAGAGGAGTTCCATTGCAGAAATCCTCAGAGACAAATGAAAGTCTGATTCCTTTTGACACCAGGTTTGGCAAGGAATATTATTTTCCTGCTTGCCAAAGTCACTGAGATTTCCAAAATTCCCTTTTTCTTTCTGAGATGAACAAGACCAGTTAGGGTGAAGCAACATGAAAGACTTAAAGCATTCTCCTTACATTAAGGACATGAACATCACGTTTCCATTGAGTGGCATTCACCCATGTTAGTGAGTAACCAAAACTCAAGGATATCAGTCATTTGGGAGTTTAGCGCTATTTTGTTGGAGATAGTAAGTCTTCAGTACATTGTACACATTTTGGGGCCACTGAGAAAAGGTAGGAAACATCAGGCAGGGTCACCTACAGAGCAGGTCAACAAGATCTAACTCATTGCTTTGTGAAATTCTTAGATCCTACAGCTCTGATGCTTGCCTTAATAATTTTTTAATTGTGAGGTAGTTCACTTTAATCTTTTCCCCTCTCTTTCCTTCTCTCTCCTTCTTTCACTGCTTTTCAAAGCTGATTGATAGGTTTATTCTTATTAAACTGCAACATTTTGACAAAAAAAATATTTCACCTTAAAAATCAACCATCTCAAAAAAAATCATGGTCATTATGAAGAATGTCAGCATTAGCAACTGCAGGAAATATCACTGTTATGTATCACAATTATTTCTGTCTTTTCCTCTAATTTTTTTAAAAATACATAGAGTACAAGATGTCTTGTGCACCCTTACAGCAACAGTCAGCAAAGATTAACCTTTTAATATCCTTTCTTTTTTGTAGTAGTTCTGATCCTGTCTTTGTCTTTATGCCATTATTATAATCCCACTGAGGCCTTCTCAAGAAGAATTAGAACAGCACTTAATTACTGGAATTAGAAATGACAAATATCATGGTTTTTATCCAGTTGAACTTACCTAAACTGTTCTGTTTATGAATTTGAATAATCTTGAATCAATGACTTCTAACTTCTTCCAAAGACTTAGAAAGGGTACTTTTTTTTTTTTTTTTTTCCCCTCTATGCTTACTTCTTACTTTCTCCTTTTTTTCAAAGCAGGACTTTTTTGGCTGTATGTGCACTATCTATCTGGCAACTTTGTCTTTTGTTTAATTCTGCATTACTTGGTGTCTTCATTTTTCCTAGCACGCCATCACTAATCACTCATTTTCAACTTGCAACTAGCAATGGGTTCATGCATCTACAATAAAATCACCCCAAATCTTTAGTCAGAGTCTCTCATAATTCTACCTGTTTAATTCTGGAATTCTTCTTTAGCTCTGAAGTTGGCTTATTTAGTCTGAATCGTTGAAAAGTTTAAGCAAATTTAAGAAGATTAATTTTCATCATTGCTGCAGCTGATGCTTAGATGGATAAACATGACCTGAGCATGAAAATAGCTGATTCATTATCTAAATGAGGCTCTGTACATTATTCTTTGATACTGAAATTGTGTGGGAAAGGACAAAGACAGCACTGCCCCAACCAGTTTTTTTGTATTAGACATTTCTCACCTTGCTGCTTTCCATTCTTAAGTTGACCATCCAGCATCTCTGGCACTAGCACACTATCTATTATTGTAAAGCAAATAACAACAAAGTATTCTAAGTCTCTTAAAAAAATAAAAATAAAATAAAATAAAAATAATAAAAAACCCCACATCTCTGTGGTGAGGCTAAGTATAATATGAAGTTTTAAACCCCAAATCTCTAAGGCCTTCTTACTTTTAGGTACCAGAGGACCTGTTCAAATGACTCCAAGCACAACAGTAGGTCACAATTTAGAGCATCTGAATTGCTTTTAACGCACTGAAAAGCAGAGATGTCTGAGCAGATGTGATGCATCTGTGCTGTGTATTATTTCTGCTATTTTAAAACAGTTGCATTACAAACACAACTATGAAAATAGTCTGATTTTTTTTTTCCTAAATGCTTCCAGTCATGCATGTGTTTTTTTGTTCTCAAAGGATTCTCTGAAGAATATCATAATTAGCCTTGTACTGAAATATTGTCCTGTAACCCATTGTTTAGGAATATAGAATAATTTGAAAATGCTCTTCTTTGAAAGCTTCACTTTCCTTTTATTCTGGTCAGTATGCAAACTTCTAGCTTTTGTCTTCCTTCTCATTTGGCATGAAGTAAATTTCATAAAATATTAATTTAAAACCTTTTCAAAATCAAGTGCTTGCTAGAGAGAGGAAATATACAGAGTACTGTGAATTGCACTGCAGTGTTTTTCGTAGTGATTTCTCTTCTCTGTTTCACATCTATATGATTTCTACTCCAGTGTCAATTTTTTTGAGCTTCAGGAGCCACTTGTGCCCTGCTTTTAAACTTTTAAGATCCCTCCCCACAAAGAATAATTCAAAGTAGAACTTTCTGGTGGTACTCTGGAGTTTCCACAGCTATTTTTTCCACTATTTTAATTTAGTTTATCACTTCATGCATCCCAAATTCTTTTGCAGTCTGAGGCACACAAAATATTGAAAAGAAATAACTATAGTTCAGTAGATACTCGCATATACATAAGATAGTGGGTGAGAAACATCTTCACATAATTTGTTTATGAGTGATAAACAAATATAAAAAGGGGGCAGAAAGCATGTGGTTTAAAGAATTAATGCTATAGGAAAGGATATTTTTATGAGCAGGTCATAGCTGAAATATTGTTCCAGTCCAACCTCCATCACAGTCACAGTTCTATTTAGGCTTCAAACTCATGCTGATTTCAAAGAGAACTAAGAAGCCTAAATACCATTGCAGGTGTGGGTCTGAGTCTAATTTTTTTTTCCCATTTTTTTTTAATTATTGAGCTATAAAATGGGGATAATGGCACTTCCTTTGCTTCTCATGCAGTTACACTTGGGTATTGTAAGGATGAGCACAGTGGAGAATATAAACTGCTCAGATACTACAGTAATGGGAACTGTAAAAAAAAAGCCTAAAATAGAAAGAAAATGATAAGAGTACATCATAAAAGTCTGGTGAAATTGAAAAAGACAGAGAGGGACTGCCATCGGCCTGGGAAAAATGTCTGGATAAGCTAATGGATATGAATTAAGAAACTCCTGTGATATGGAGAAAATTTTAGAAGACTAGGGAATGCACCTGAACTACTGGCTTCTTATACAAAATAAGTCTGAAACAACTGCCAAACTACAGAAGTTTTTCTCTGCCTATTGCTAGTTTTAATGAATAGATGTTTGCATATATAATACTGCATTTTATTCTACACCAACATAGTGAATATAGAATCATATTACAATAAGAAATTCCTATTAAAGGATCACATTCAAAACTATTTTCATTTATTTCTATCTCAGAATCTTTTGTACATGAAAGTATTCTTATAAATGTGTATATTTGTGCATGAAAGACATTTGTAAGAAGGAACATTTCTTCTCCATTTTGTACAAAGAGAGGAATTAATTCTTCGGCTATAATGTATTTCCATTCTTACACATAATTGGCAATTTGTGAACATATTTGAAATTAATTTTTAAAGCATACATCTCAGCTTGTAGACTCAAGTTGCAGGAACAAGGTTTGTACTTCTTTATCAAAATTAAAATGTATTTAATTGGGGGAAAATATTTTCATCAAATTTAGATGAAAAACTTTTCTATAAATATTCATAGTAAGTGACTAATGTATTTGTAATGTAGCACATAAAAATGATAAGATTTAGGTGATGTGTTTCATTGATAACATATGTAATTTGAAAATGAGGGTTCATTCCGGTTGAACAAGTATGGAACATATTGAAAGTGTTTTCCTTTGCCCAGATATTCAAAACCCTTGGGAATTTTTTCAAGCAGGCGTTTACCAAAGCAGACTGAAGTTTCCGCTACAGCTTTATTTTGGAGGAATGGTTTTGGCTGTAATTTGTGCAATCCTGAAGGAAGAAATCCAGAAAAAAACAATGTTTCAATAAGATGTAGGGTGAATTTCAAAACAATTTCAGGTCCCAAAAAAGGAGCAAGATTTGGGTTTGTATATGAGCCTGACAGGGCAGTAGAGTCTTCTGTGATGACTAAGACAATGCTTCATACAATAAAATACTGAGATTTTTCATTTTTAGAGAGGGCAGACCACATCACAGCTCACTTCTGAGGTGGTGTTATTTAAGACCAGCCGGCAACTCAGAACCACGCAGCCGCTCTCTCACTCCCCCCCTCCACCTTTCTCCCCCAACTCCCGGAGGGATGGGCAGGAGAATTGAAAGAATGTAACTCCCACGGGTTGAGATAAGAACAGTCCAGTAACTAAGGTATAACACAAAACCACT
>JANHGB010034733.1:0-12458 GCA_026283785.1 Coracopsis vasa
GGAATTGTTCCTCAGCTCCATCTAAACCTGCCCTGGTGCAGCTTGAGGCCGTTTCCTCTTGTCCCATCCCTTGTTCCCTGGGAGCAGAGACTGACCCCCACCTCATTACAACAGTGTTCTCAAGGCTATGCATGGACCCCAATAGAACATGGAAATAAATCTGAGTGATCAGAATAAAAAGCTGCACACTTACTGCTAGTAATGTAAATCCATATCTATTTTTCCATTATCCAGTTCTTTTTATATCCAAGCCTGTATTATTACACACGAGAGGAAAAATAGCTCATGTAAAACTACTGACAAAGTGGCATTTTGCTCTGAAAATGATTATATTCGCTTTTTTCCTTGAAAACAAACCAGGCTGCTCCAGAAGTATAACTTAGTGCAGGAAATCTTAACAGCCCCCAGCTACACGACAGCCCAAATAGCAATAGAGTGGCTGCTCTGTGCTGGAAGCTTTCAGCCATGACCTATCTAATAATGCATCACTTCTTTTTATTAAGAATCTGGAACCTAGTAAAGACTTCATGTTCCCTTAATGGGCTTGCCCTAAATTAAAGAAACCACCAACAGCTCATTAATACCTCATTAGAAGGTGTGAATACAAGATATAAAGGGAAGGTTCTGTAAAGCAACCTTTAGGAGAAAGAATTGAGAAATCAAACTCCTCCCAGGTAATCTTCCTCACCCATTTATCAGTGAAGGCCAGACCTCCTCACTTTTGGCTTGCACACACTAGCTCCTTTATTTACTGTGAGTCAGGCTGTAGAAATCACATTTATCCTGTAGTTCTGGCACAAGTGTGGATCCCAGGGTTAGGAAATTATATCAGCCAAATTTCAGGATTTCTAATTCATGGGAAATTTTGGCATTTGGAAATTTGCTTTTATTCTGACTCAGAAAAATAAAATTCTTTCCTTCATTATTGCCTATGACTGGAAATTCTGACTGAAAAAATGACTTTTTGGAAATATTGACCTGAGATTTATTGTTCACATTAGTGGAAATCTGCAGTACTTGTAATTGTAGAAGTACTTTTAATTGTAGAAGTACTTTTAATAGTAGAAGTTGATCTCCCTCAGATGTACTGTTCATCCCTAAGTATTTTTTCTTATCATAAGAGAAAGCAAACGTGGATTTTGACCACATAGACAATGCAAACATGCTTGTAAAAGTAATGGCAAGAGAAGCAACAACAGGGGCAGCTGTTACCATTCAGCTGATGGATCATTCCTATTAGTAGCTTCCAAGAAAAAGGGTTCCACCAGATATTGCTAACATGATGATTCCTTGGTCCCTTCCTTTTGCTGGCAGTAAGGAACAGATTGATCCACAACATGGCAAGGTAGCAGGGATGATTTAATCTCAAATTCATCGTGCTAGGAATGAGAACGTGGCATTGAAAATGTGCCTGAATTTCAGATTCAAGATTAACATTAATTTCAGAAATAGCCTGGCACCTCAGCACAGAAGTCACAGTACATATAATCCTACAAGTCATCCATGAGAGCAAAACCAGCATAGTCATCTGCAGCAAGAACAGCCCCATGGGAGACTGAAGCTATATTTGCAAAATGATGCATTGAAAAGCTGGTCACATCCCTATACCTCAACCAGAAGGTTCTTTAGTCAAAGCTTCTGGTGATGGCACAGTTAAGTAAGGATCCTTATCTTGATTTAGAATATAGGACACCAAGACGCAAAGATGAATCAGCACTGATGCTATTTTTTGACCAAACCAGATATTTAACTTGTGAGATTTTTCAGATTCCTCAATATCCATATTGAAAAATAGTCTCCAGACAGTTAAAACTTAAACAGGGGAAGTTTAGATTGGATATAAGGAGGAAGTTCTTTACTGTAAGGGTGGTGAGGCAATGGAATGGGTTGCCCAAGGAAGTTGTGAATGCTCCATCCCTGCCAGTGTTCAAGGGCAGGTTGAACAGAGCCTTGGGTGATACAGTTTAGTGTGAGGTGTCCTTGCCCATGGCAGGGGTGTTGGAACTGGATGATCTTAATGTCCTTTCCAACCCTAACTATTCTGTGTTTCTATGATTCTAAACCAATTGCTTAAACAGAGGTATCTAGGGACACTTAAAACATTCCAAAGCACCCTAGATATCCATATGTCCCTGCCAGATTTGACACAGGATTTATGAGACACCTCTACTACAGATAGAGGCCAGATATGCATCTTAATTTTCACATCTTCAAATGAAACTAGAGAGCTATATTTTGGCAACTACATTGAAGTCCATCATTTAACTCTCAACCAAGAAGTTTAATCCACCTGTGGTTCATGGAGTCATCTGATGCAGCACAGCTGTGTGACCATGACTAATTTTAATAAGAAAAATTGATTATTGATAAGGTAATTGTTAATATGTGGGAGCATAAGTGAGCTAAAGCCTTACAGGAGAAGTGAAAACACAGAAGAATATCTGGCTCGATAGTCGTAGCCACTCCAATATTTAAGATGGAACATACCTTTCCTGCCATGGAAAGATCTAAAACCCTAAGGAGAAAAAAAATTACATTAGATCAGAAAATCAGAATATAACAACTAAGTAGCAATAAGAATTAGACTAATGCCCCACTTACTGGAGACTTTGGTCAGCAAAGATGTATTAGGAGCATCACTTGCATGGTAAGTGTAGTAATGCTTGGCATAGTAGCTGGTTAGTCCTGCATGTCTTATTCCTAGTAAATTTGCTCTTAAATTGTATAAATCCTGTTTGCAGGGTACTTTTACACTGTTCACATTTTGTAAACAGAAGGATCAAAGGGAAGGCTATAGTGAGTGACATGATCCTCCCCCTCTTACTGCTTTTGTTCTGAGATCTTTTACCATGCAAAGAGACAAACAGGACTTTGAGCCTCAGTCACCCCTGGACAAAGAATTACATGTGAGATTCATCTCCACATTCAGTCACCTACATTTACAAAGGACAATAGCACCATGTAGCAAGAAACAGGTGCTCACAGGAGATACAGAAAAGAACTGGTGTCCATAAACATGTTTCAGCATTATGAAGTATGCAGATGCAGTTATGTATTGTGCAGGAAATGTGTAAGCTGGGGGAAAAGAGTTTACAGCATATTACCTAGCTAGGAAAGAAGTTTCACAGGGGAAATATTTACAGCAGTATTGCCTGGTAAGGAAAGAAGTTTTAACTGCATAAGTTATATATTATGATTTTTAATAGCTTACATTGATCAACGGGTTTTGTAACAAGCACAGATGTAGCAGATAAAACTACCTTTCAGCAATATTCAACTATAAACTAAACCATAGTAGTAGACCACTATGATAATGAAATAGCCATGATATAAGTATCATAAAGACAGGGGATACTTCTAACAAATGTAACAGTATGTTGTCATAGAAATATTAACGGTCTGGTATTATGGCTATGACCAGCAATCCCCAAATCCCTGAGCTCTCCAAATCCTCTGCCTGCAAGACTCCTCTTTTGGTCTTGATAATCCACATTCATGGCATAGAACATGCAGGGGCATCCTGGTGTGCCCTGGAAAGGATACATTAAATGGCTTTAAGCTGGAAGAGGGTAGATTTAGATTAGGTATTAGGAAGAAATTCTTTACTATGAAGGTGGTGAGACACTGGAACAGGTTCCCCAGAGAAGTTGTGGATGCTCCATCCCTGGAATTATTAAAGGGCAGGCTGGATGGGACTTTGAGCAACCTGGTTATTTAATTACTTATGTTTTGTTCTGTCTCCTTTGTATTTATTGTGCTAAAATAGAAGTTAGTTACTTCAACGATTGTGTTGTGGTTTATATGTATTATAAGGGCTTATAGCTATGGTAGATCAGTGATTTGGTTACTCTTTGTCATACTGAAAATAATGACAAATAACATTTGCACAGGCAAAGCAAAATTATTTCAAGGCCTGTTTTTGTTTAATAACCCTGTCCCCATCGTATTATTTAGTAACATCATGCTAAAGGTTCACATCTCAGCCCAGGGTTCCTTTTCTTGTCCACAGAACTGAGACTTCATTGCTTTTCTCAAATTTCTTCTTCCAGAATGAAAAAATTATTTAGCGCAGTAGCAGCTACAGGGAGCTGAAGAGGTCTGTAGGGTCAAAGACCTGTAGAGCAGATATTATGTCATTTATTATTATGAATGATAAGTCACCAGGCTGCTTCACAGTATGCAGGACTTGGACATAGTGACTATTAGTTCATCTGATATAGGAATCAATGCTGAGTTGATCTTGATATAGTTTATAATGTAAACTATAACTTATAGTTTAACTTATAGTTTATGCTATATAACTATGCTTAGATAACTATGACTTAAATTATGCTGTAGCCTTCCATTCTCAAGTCCAGGTTAACATGAAATTTGCTAGCGAACAAATTCATTCATGCAATTAAATCTTTGAAGTTTTTTGGTTTCACTCAAGTACTTCTGATCTGTTACACAAGTTTAATTCTGTAACTACATAACCACAGTACATGAGAAGCACATATTGTGCAAAAAGGAAAGCAATGTATTAATACTGCTGTCAGAGACCAGTTATATCAGAAAGTATTGTGGACGCTAAGGTGTGCAGGTTACGTATCACTTGCTGGATTACAAAACATTCACAATGTTCTGAGTGCAGGAATATCTGTCTTTTCTGTTTTCTCAGAAGAGTTTCAAATATCCACTTCAGTTTTGCTTTGCTTTGGAAGGGCTGCCTTTTGTTTCTGTTGTCTTGTTTTGGGCTTAATTATTCACATGTTTTAAAATATGTGATTTTGCTAATTGAGTAAAAAAAAAAAAGTGATTAAAGTCAGGCATTTGCTCTGAAGAAAAAATTCACATTTCAGTGCCTACAGCAAGCTTGAGTCTCCAGCAATTTGTTATGATAAAGAAAATGTGTCAGACCTGTTTCATGCTAATCATATAACTTTGTGAGAGATAACAAGTGTTCACAGTAGTGTCAGATCCTGGGTTTAAGTATTTAAAAATAAGAATTAGATTTAAGATTTTTTTTTGGACAATAAAGTTTGAAATATTTTACCATGTTTTTCTGTGTCTGTTTCCAAATTTAATATTTTTATGTATTTAAGTGCTCAAATGTATTGTTATTCTTCAGAGTGACTTTTAAAGGAATTATATAGCATTTTTTTTTCCTACATTGCACATAATTATTAATAAATGTGGATGTATTGCAATTTTCAAAGACTACTTTCAAATAAATCTATGGAGTCTTTTTAGGCAGATAGAGGATTTCAGATGTTCCTTGGTGTTAATAAGTACAAGACTTTTTTTCTTTTAGCATTGTTTAATCATTTTTTTCTCCTTTCAATTAAAAAAAAAGTCTCTGAAATTCACGTTTTCTAGTTTAAGTCAAGTATGTTGAGCATATATGAATATTTACAAGGCCATATGTTTTTATAAACTACTCTAAATATGACACCTTCTAAAGCACAGTCGATATGAAATGGAACTTGTTGATCTTCTGCTGAACACCACCGAGCTTGCTCCAACAAACCAGATGGAATTTTGACCTTGTACATTGTGTTCTCTCTGATTCACCATGTACTTTCACAATTGGAAACAATTGTAATTTTTTTTTCTGTTCTCTTGCTAAGGAACAATTTCCATTATAAAAAAAAAAACCAGCATACTGCAAGTCCTAAAGGTCACTGCCTTTTAAAATTGCTTTGAAGGTACACAAGAACTGTGATTGGAGTTGTAGCACTTAGTATCATCCACCTACTTGGTGACTAAGAGAAAGTATTGCCTCACACAAGCTACACACTGTTGGAAAAACATTTTTTTATTTTATTTTTTTTTAGCAGCAGGAAAATACCTTGTATACCAGCTGCCTTCTGCGAGCTGTGAAGGGAATTTCATATGACAGAACATGAGTGACTTCCTCGGTAATGTGAGGAAACAGATTGTCATAATATTTTTCACCCAATAAATCATTGTTTTGTTACTGGGTGCACAACACCCATGGTAACTTCTGTGACATATTATTTATTTATTTATTTATTTACTTATTTATGTATGACAAATGAAATGTTTCATCCTTATTGTCTAGAATGCCTTTATAAAAAATCAAACCCCCCCAAAATAAGACACAGGTTTATCAAACACTGAAAAATGCTTTAAACATGAGAGCAATAAAAAACCTTGCTTAACTCAGCTGTGATATTTAATTATCATATTGAATTTCTGCTGACTTCCTGAAGAACTGCAAATGGCTATAGAAATAACATGCATCCTGCACTTACAATCCTCAGAATGCAAAAATTCAATACAAGAGAATTTTTTTGTGAACTCATTAAATAGTACCGAAAATAATTAATGGTACTTTGTAAATTTTCCCATCAACTTGGAAAATATACAGCTAAGATTTCTATGCATACTTTCATTAAAATCTTGGAATGTGAAAAAGCTAGAGAGATAAAGAGAGAAAATATGTTTTTCATTAGTTTTGGCAGTTACTTGGAACATGAGCATTCCAATTAGGGAATGATGGCAAAAAAAAAAAAAGGTTTTGTCATTTGATCTTTTTTTTGAGGGGGTATTTTGCTGTTGTAATTGCTGGTAATAATACAAGTTTGAAACATTTTTCATAAAAGCAAAAGAGCTTCATTTCAACTTATATGATGATTCACATAAGAGCTCCATTTACAGATACTTTAACACTGAATCATTAATCACTTTGACAAAATACTACACAACTCTATTGGATTTGCTGCTACAGATTTTAACAGATGTCTAATTAGAAACTGAAAGCGAATTCAGATTAAATCAGTACTTGGCGTATGTATAGACTTGGCATATGTATAGTATCAAATCATTATTTATAGAAATAAACTCTTTCTTGAGGGCAAGGCAAAATACAACCATTTTTCTCCATTTACAATTTTTGAATAAAGAAAGAATATTTAAATATTCCATACCCACAGCCTTAGTTACCATGGGATATTTTAGAAATGTAAGTGAAATATTCTGCAACATCTCTGCAAAAAAATCTACTGTAGGGACAATTAAAATTTTTCTATTTAATAATTTTCAAAATTTAAATATATTTATTAACATTTAAAAACAACACTAATGAAACAAACCCTCACATTTTTCATCACATAAGTATCAATCAATTACTATATTGATGTATGTTGTCCTACACCCTTGTAAGTCACTAAACATATAAACATAATTTGTCTGACATTTGATTTAATATCTTCTTTTTGTCAACACTGGTATATTTGGGGGCCTCTAAAATAAGAAAGACATGGACCTGTTGGAGCAAATCCAGAGGAGGGCCACGAATATGACCAGAGGGCTGGAATACCTCTTCTATGAAGACAGGCTGAGAGTTGGGCTTGTTCAGCCCAAAGAGAAGGCTCCAGGGAGACCTCATAGTAGCCTTCCAGTACCTAAAGGGGGCCTATGGGAAATCTGGAGAGTGGCTTTTTACAAGGGCATGTAGTTACAGGACAAGGGGGAATGGCTTTAAACTAGACAATCATAGGTTTAGATTAGATTCCATGATTCTATGATATTTTGTTTGAAAATTAAGATATTCTTCTTGCAGTCCTACAAAACTATAATACTGTAATTTTTCTAAACACTGTAACTGACTTAATTCATCATTTCTGGACATAGAAAATTTAAGACAGCAGTGATCAATACCCAGATATTCTTTTTTCATTATCAAACATAGCATATTTTTGAGCTTGATCTTGTCACATGAAAAGCAAGAGCAGGTTTATCAGTGGATGCAGAAATCATGCCGAGAATTTGGCACCTTTGAAACTTGAATCTTTCATTGCTTAAATAGATTAATAAATTATAAAAGAAAGCCAGCTCTTAGTGACAGACTTGCAAAAGTAATTGTGAATTCAAGTCCCATAGCAGCATTAGTTCACAACAGTTTTGAACTGAGGTTCAGAAAATAATTTGTCAGAAACACTTGCCTTTGTTGCATAAAGGTTTAGTCCAAGCTGAGTTGCCTTAGGCCACATCTAAATTAAACCGTATTTTGGAACAGAAATATGTTTTTGAAGAAATTCTCCTGATCACCCCATGCCGCTCATTGGTTGGTTTTTGAAGCAGTTTTAATGAGGTCTGATGAAGGTGAACTATTAGTTTTCACTTTCTTCCTGTCCCTCTCCCCTGTAAAAACACCCTTCCTGTAAAGAAAACTTAATTGGAAATTCTGTTCTGGGTGATCATTAAATGCCCTCCAGTACATAAGCAGAAATGCTTGATCTTCCATATAGCTTTGAACAACATGCATGATGTTCATCCAAGAAATCAACTAAATCTGTTCCAAAGCAAAAACAAGTAACCAACTGGCATATTGTAGATGCAGAGATCTCATAAAAACAATTGTTTTGATTTATTGATCAATTCTTACAGCAGAATAGGAATTTTTATGAAAAATATCTTGCTACTGTAGATATAACCTGAGTCTTGACAGCAAAAAATATTTTCAGGATATTCCTAATCTCAGTGTTTCCACTCACTCAATATGAGCAATTCAGTATGCTGCTCCTCCTACAACACGCTTTCAAACATATTACTCATCCACTATATCACTCCGGTTGAGCTACTATTTAGATATGTAGACATATTTCTCCTAAATATTTTAACATTCAGTACCAAAGTGACTATTTTTTAGTACCTGATTCCCACTGCAAAATCCAAAAGCCTTGCAATCACATTTTTTGTATAATGGGTGGCAATATGCACTTGCAGCCCAGGAAGCCAACTGTATACTTAGCTACATCAAAAGAAGCGTGACCAGCAGGTCAAGAGAGGTGATTCTCCCCCTTCGCTCTCATGAGACCCCACCTGGAATACTGTGTCCTGCTTTGAAGTTTTCAGTTCAAGGACATGGACCTGTCAGAGCAGGTCCAGAGGAGGGCCACAAAAATGGTCCAGGGCGGGGAATACCACTCCCATGAAGAAAGGCTGAGAAAGTTGGGGTTGTTCAGCCTGGAGAAGGCTTTGGGGACATTTTCTTACAGCCTTCTAATACCTTAAAGGAGGATTATAAGAAAGACAGAGAAAGAATTTTTGCCAGGACCTGTAATGACAAGAGGCAATGGCTTTTAAACTGAAAGTGGATAGATTTAAATTGGACATGAAGAAGAAATTTTTTATGATGATGGTTCTGAGATATTGGAACAGGTTGCCCAGAGAAGTTGTGAATGCCCCATCATTGAAAGTGTTCAACGTCAGGTTGAATAGATATTTGAGCAATCTGGTCTAGTGGAAGATGCCTCTACCCATGGCAGGAGTGACAGTTGACTAGATGATCTTTAAGGTCTCTTCCAACCCTAACCATTCTATAACTCTACTAAATGGTTAAATGTGCAGGAAAGGGACTCTCAGCAATCAGTACCAAGAATAGAAATGTCCCTAATCTGATCAACAAGACACTCCAAAACCAGAAACAGATATTAAGAGCATCACCAAGAATTTATGCATCTTAATCTTGCAAGTGATTAGATACATTTGTACCACAATTTGTACCACATCTTTTTTTTGTTGTTTTACTTCATGCTGTTACAAAACACAACACCCCCTTAAAACAAAAGAAACCCAGGCATCTATTTTACTCAATATCTATATAAGATGTTGTACATTCTTTTTTCTCTCAAAGAAGAATTCAAACCAGTGCCTTATCAGGTTTTAGACAGGTTATTCATTTTATATGGACATATTCACATGCAGCTGTCCCTCACTGCAGAACAGAATAAAGAACAAATTTTTCAAGAAAGAATGCAGAAGACCAGCTGTAACCTTTTTGATCTAACAGATAGGAGAATTCTTGTGTAGAATAAGATGACATTTTAATCTCTGCACCTATAGTAGTTTTGTATTTCATCCAATGATTATTTAATGCAAGTCCATAGAGGCTAGATCTATATACCCACTGGCATGTTTTCTAAGGCTATGAGCAAGGATTACACTAGAAACTGAGACTGCTGAATTGTACTTTTAGCAGTGTATTGGCTAATGATACCATAAAACTTCCAGCGAGTCTCTGTCTTGTTTCTAGTTGTGTGAAAAGTTACTGCCAAGCAGCTCAAAAGTTTAGCATTTACCTAATCCCTAATGGGGTTTAATTACCTTAAAGTTCATATACATGTATAATATCCATTATTTTGTTTAGGTCAAACCTCTTCTCAGAATAATGATGTTACTGTATATAAATTCAGAGGATCCTGCTTATCTGGCAGTCTTGCAAAAAAAAACCCAACCAACCAAATCAAAACCATAAGTCAAACCAAAACATACTTCCACTTAAAAATAGGGTCAGAAATATAAATTTATTTCTCAGTAATATTCATATTAATTATTTCTCAGTAATAGTCATATTAATTTCTACCTTATTTATATTAATATATTAACAAATATGGCTGTTATTTATGATATTTTTATTTAATGTCACTTTAATGGTCCTGATTTAAATAGAATTACCTTTTTTTGTCTCATTTTTTTTTCTTTTTGTTCCTCATGACAGGTCATTAGCTTTTACAAACCTCTGTCATTATCTGTGATTATATAAGAATGTAGTACAGATCAACCTCTTTAAAGCCCAAATTGTTATTGTATCATGGTTTTGGTACCCCTCTTGTAGTATTATTTGTCTATTTGTATACATAAGTGATTATTTTTTATGTTATTCATCTCAGTTTACAAGTACTCACTCTCTGTCATTGATTTCTCTCCTTTCCCTGCTGCTGTCATATTGTTCAGAATAGGAATTTTTCTGTGATGCTGCCTAAGGTGGAAGTGACAATTTTTTAAAGCACATACTTAAATTAAACCAAAAAGTAGCATTTTACTTTCTCTATTTGTAGAAGACTTGTGTGGAAACAGATTACCACATTATCTATAGTTATATACCCTTTCCCATAAGCTATTTCTTTTTATTATTGCATGATCTAGATTCCAGTGCTCAAGGTTGAATATTAACTGTGGCCTGTATTTTACTTTAGGCAAATAATCATACTAACTACTAGGAAGACATCATAGCTCCTGAGGGAGCTAGAAGTAACCTTTTCAACAGTTTTCAAGCTCAGTCCAATGTTCCTTACATGAGAACAGGCTCACACAGACTAACTGCTTCTGAAAAGCTTTCCTTGAATGCTTACCTTTGATCAACTTTCACCACTTCTTATTATTAAGGAATATTCCAGAAGCCAAAACAGACATAAAAGTGAAGAGGAAGTGATTGCAACTACAACTGTCAAAGGGTACATCAATTCAACATACTCCTTAAGCAGCTTATTAGTGTCAGAGCTCTTGGGAAGTCATGTATAATGTTAAACACTGTTTAAAGTCAGAAAGTTTCTAAGATGCTGATTCCTGGAGAAACTTCTACCTCCTTTTTTGGTGTAAATCTTTCCTGGACATGGGTGGCCAGAGCAGGGAAGAAAGATGTAATTTATATTTGTTTGCATTATCCTGGTCTAATCTAGGTACTAGAGTGCTCGTGTTTGTGTTCTCAGTCATGTATCCTTTTTTATTTTATTAGATTTACACATTAGTAAGATTATCATAACAACAATAACCTCTTACTATCGCTGTCAATTGTTCTACTGTTTGCTATTATTAACGATACAATGTTTCTTGCCTGTATAAAAACATCCAACAATGCTGACAACTTTATGTGGGAATGGGAAAAAATGCCACAATTCTTCATGAGTGTTTCTCATCAAAAACTTTTCTAAATCCTCTGTATAAAACTGAAATTCCTGAATTATTACGCCTTCACTGATTGAGATGTTAATCAAAGCATATAGAAAAGGAAAGGAACAGAAAAAAGAATGAAGAAGTAAAACATTTTCTTCCTGCTCAGAAATCAGATCTCACAGAAAAGCTGATGTGGCCAAAACCTCTCCTTTTAACTTTTTTCCAGCCTTGATCCATCTGCCATATCTACAGTGGTACCTATATAAGTATCAAAATTAGACACTTCAAAAAAGCAGTAGGGTTGCCCTAAGCTCCCTATGAAGTTAGTAGAGAGAAAATACATTCAATATCTAACTTTTCTTTGCGGAGGTTTTCTCTCCACTGACTATGTAGAAAACTATGTTTCCATAAAGTTCCCATAGGTATGTTCCTTACTTGCTTAAGTTGAGGTGGGATATAGACAAATGTTTGTATGCGTTGACATATGAGATATGTATATGCGTAGGTTTTTTTAAATTATGCTGCAAGTAAACACAAAAGTATAAGCATATGCCCATATTAGCAACTTTAGTTTATCCCTATGATATAAAACCTAGCTATCTGAAAGTACAAGAAAGGAAGTATCTTGCAGGAAGTATAGCTTAACAGACTATTTCCAGACATCTTATTAATCCTGTTCTACTCTTTCAAAAGGAATTTTATCATAGAATCATAGAATCATAGAATAGTTAGGGTTGGAAAGGACCTTAAGATCATCTAGTTCCAGCCCCCCTGCC
>JANHGB010034734.1:0-11065 GCA_026283785.1 Coracopsis vasa
GGGTTTAATGCCTACAAAATTCATTGAAAATGCTTAGTCGCATTTGCACTTTCTCATTTACTTATCAACTTCCATGATTCCTTTATGCTTCCACAACAGAGCTAGAAGGAACATTACTCACAGGAAAGCAAGTCCCCACACCTGTCAAACCCAGGCTTTACCAGAAGTTCTGCTATCCCTTCCCACCAGATTTCTGTTCAATCACATGGGCTGAGCAAGAACATCCTCAGCAGCAGTGAATTCAAGCAGTGTCCTTGCAGCCGTGGGATTAAGCAGACAAATCTGGCCCATCACTAACTAGGAGTGGGAAGCTCCTTTCTACTTCGAAGGGAGAATTGGCACTACCCAGGAAATTGGCAGTACCCAGTGAATTGGCCTGCACTTACCTCCTCAGCAGGGACTGATTGCAAATGAGCTACTGGAGGGGGCAGTGGAGGATGGGAACAGCACAGATTTCCCCACATGGTTAATTCCTGCCATGGTGCCTTTTTGGATTCTCCCACCCCCTTGAGCTGGGTGAGGCAGAAGAGGCCACGTCTGGGTCCACCCATGTGCTCCCAAGGAAGGAGCAACATGTCACCCCAGTTTGGGAACAGGTGTGTTCAGTGGCCAGATCAAGGCGCATTAGGAGACCTAGAACTTGTTTGACATGGGCTATTATTTCATGGCATCTTGAGTATATTCCACATGTCCTAAAGTGCTCCAGCAAAGTAATGGCCCAGGCCAGCCTTTCCAATCATGTCCTTCTAACACGTCAGTTTGGTTCTTCCAGAACAGGGAGGGGGTGGCATGTTGCCAGCATTATGTAAGAAGCAGAGCGATTGCATAAGTTCAGTTGGTCACAAAGGTATAAAATAGGCTTTATTGGTAAGTTACTGCAACTGGAAATTTTTCCAGAGGAATTCGTGCATATTTTCTAAGGAACTTGTCCTTTTCTAGATTTGGGGTCTTCTGGTTTTGTCTTTCCTCTGGATACGTTTGCTGTCAGAAATCCTTGTGCAAAGGGTAATATTTGCTTTCTTGTGGGAAATGGTAGGATGAGGTTTTATGTCACTTCAATGGAGCTGCCTAAAGTACTTGAGTTCCTCTCCTGGCCTGCAGTACATGGACAGTCAGAGGCAATTGCTGGTTTAAAATCAGTCCCCAAATGCAAGCCTGGGACACTTGGTGGACTCATCCAGTCATCCTGAAAGCAACAAGAAGACCATATGACAACAACTAAAAACTGCTCAACTTGAGATCTTTCTCGAGAATGAAATACCAAATAACATATGCTGAAAACACCAGTTACTTGACATACTTTCACAAGTAGGAAAGGATCATTGCATTCCACATGTCCAAGTGGGATGGGATCTTATGTCTTTCAGGCAAGGGGAAGAATGATACAGCATCTAAAAGTGGTCAGAATGTGACTCACTATAACTCAAGCAACACAAAGAGAAATGGCAGACTTAGCTTTGTTCCTTTGTATATCTCCTATACATATAGCATTAAGCATATGGAAAAGGCTTTGCAAGACCAAGGCCTTATCAGTAGCTAATGCATTCCCAGGTTCAATAACAAGTACACTTTGTACATCGGAGGAATGGCAGACTGCCCAGAGCTTTTGGGCAGATGCTGTTTCTAAAGAAATTAAATGCATGAATAGATAATAACCAAAGAAATCTCTGCTGGAATAGAGAATGGACAACCTCCTTCTGATAAAATCAAATTCTTGCTCAATCATTCCCCACTTGAACATGAAGACCAAATTGAGTCAGCCCTGAAGGTCCTGGAGTCTTCAAGTAAGTAGTTGGGGTTTCCCAACCTCTGTTTATTGTAGTCAAAGTTTGAGTAGCTGCTGTACTTCTCACTAGAGTTGGAGTAGCTGCGTTGTCTGTTGCTTTGCCATCAGATCCAGAGACATTTTTTTCCCTTTGAAGGTGCTGGATAGTGTTGAACAGGGCTCTGTAAGCACAGGCCGAACCCCAGCACATTGCCATGATTTGTCCCTCTCTGGTATGACTCTGGTATGTGACAACACACCTCACTGAAGTGTTTTACTAATTTGTCTGGATTTTGCACTTGTTCAGTGGTGAAGTTCCAGAGCACTGGAGGAGCCAACTGGCCTAGATACTTGCCCAGACTGTCCCACACACCCCGCCACTCATGACTGTCCAGCCTCGGGGAAAATCTCTTGATCCTCCTATACCGTCTTCTAACCCTAGACAAGACCCAAACCCGACTCTGCTTAACTTTCGAGATCAGACAATGGTTGTGAGTGAAACACACTCTGTCACATCTAGTACATTGTCCCAGGAACTGGCAAAACATAGCAAAGTGATTCTTCTGTCCCTTCCTAAAAGAGGGACATTGCAGGAGGTCAGCTAGCTCTGCTAGGCTCGCCCATTTCCTTGTCAGCTGGTTCCCTCCAACCTGCTAAGGGCAAGAGTGAAGGGGGAGAGGAAAGTATGGTTATCCCATGTCCTTGCCATGCAAAGCAGGGGAATCAAGTGGTGACTCAGAGAGGAAGACCTGAAGAACAGCAAGTGGGAGTGGGGGCCACGTGCTGAAAAGATGAACATAACTCTGACGTGGGAAGGAACGAGGTGAGGGTCAGAGTTGGAAGAATGAAGAGACGTGACATCAAACAACCTGGGTATTTCAAGCAGGTTCCAGGTATGATGCAAGGTGAATTCCTCAGTTGGCCTCCCCTACTACTGAATCTTCTCCCCATGCTGCTGTCATCTCTGTATGCCCACCTCTGGCTGAAATGGCTTTTGCTAGTCTCACTGGAAGCTCTGGAGGAGTCAGACAAATATTTGGCCATGCTGAATATACTTTCTGACAGGGAGAGTTTATAACTACAGCAAGGCTCAGAGAATGGCTGGATAAAGTGCATATGGTGGAGCAAAATACAGCACCTAAGTAGTGGGATGCTGCTGTTGATGTTGGTGTAGCCACTGTGAGCTGTTGGCACAAGGCAGTGGTCAGAGGCAGCTGTTTTGTGTCCTGGGAACAAGGCTGCTGGTACCACATGAAGGTTCTGGGAAGTGCAAAGGCGTTTGGCCAAAACTTTTCCAAAGGAGAGTCCAAGTCTTGCTTCTATTTTCCCTCTTGTTCCCCATGTCCCATGGAGGTGGTACAGCCTCACAAAATCTCTTCCAAGGACATGGGCTAACTGTCCTTCCAAGGGTCTGGCTCTGGAAAGCAAGGAACAGAACTTAAGGTACAGCTCAGGAGTGGGACCCTGGCACATGGCTGTAGCTGAAAGGGAGGTGGAGATGCCTTAAGAAATGGATGGGATACTTCTGGACGTCAAACAAGCGAGATGGTTGCCCACCAAGCCCACAGGCTCACCCTTTGCCTCCTGGTGAAGATGGCCATGGGACTAGCTGCATTATGATTGCCAAGGCAAAACTCTGGTTAGATGACAACATGAGACCAAGAACACTCTGTACCCAAGACTGGTGCCCCATCTTGGGCTGTGCACTAAGCATGACTGGGATGTGGTTCTTGGCCACTGAGGCCACCAGGATGCTTCTGAAATGCCTCACACTGAGAGGGAAGTAAGTTTGGTGTAACCAGTCATCCAGGATAGCTGCAATATCTGATGTTCCTGGATCTCATTCAGTCTCTGAAATACATTTATGGTCTATGTGACAAGTGGTTTATTTTCAACACCTAGAGCATAGAAGGCAAGTGAGATGATGGGCTGTCATCTAGGGCACTTTATACTTGTTTAGTGCCAACTATGTTACAATATCATTTTGATGTCACCATTTCCTCCTGCTGAAATAAAAAAAGAATCTATTGCTAGACAGCACTTCTCAGCAGGGAGACTTCTGCATTTGTTTTCCATTACACCTGATTTTTATGACTTCATTGGCTTGTTCTATCTCAAAAACTAGAAGGAGAAAAAAAATATATTTCTATATTTTTAAATCTTTTTAATTATGAAAGATCTGAACAATCCCTTAAAAAACATCTGACTTCAGAGTGTCAACACATAGTTGATATCATAAAGTATTCATGGGGGCTGGGATTAAAGCTGACATGTTTTAGAGAGATTAAATTTGAGAACCTGATGACTAGAGCTGGGTTTTCATGAGTACAAAGTTTCCAAACTTGAGCATTTCTGTGTATCCAGCACGTCTCTGTAGGGGCCAAACAAACGGCCTGGGGAAAGCAATAACAGGTAGTACCCAATGGTGAGGAAACATCTCTAACCCCTAGTTACCCATATGCAGCACTTTCAACCTGATTTGTTTCACAAATCTGCCATGCCAGGCTTTGCAATAGCTCCTCCATTCCTGGGCTTCTCTTGGGGAGCAGCTACAGGTGCCAAAGCACTTGCCAGCTGTGGAGAAAGCAAGCAATGCCCGGCAAGGCCAGCCAAATCATCTCCAGCTCCCTGCTCTCCTGCTGTAAGAGAGGCAGACACATTTCCCAACAGCCTCTCTAGCTATTTCTGCTGGATTTGCTATGGTGTTGCATGTGGGACTTGATTGAGGCTTCTACTCTGCAAACATCTGACACAGAAGATATGATAAACCAGAGCCTGCACGTCTTTGGAAGATGCTTCCAGACACAGAGAAAGTCTGAGTCCTCTTAGACTAAGTTTTTCCATGCAAAATATTGTCCCTACTTGAGTACAACAAGTGGGTACCAGCCCAAGGGCCCTCTCAGGAGACCTGTCCTCAGGAAGAGTTTTGCTCCCAGAAGAAAGAGCACTACAGAGGATTACTCTGCAAAGTAACCTGCCATGAGGGTTTGTAAATGAGCTCCACAAGGACCAAGCTCTCCTGGGAACACTTCCAAGTGTATAGGCTGAAAAAGGCCCAAATTCCCTGCAGGGAAGCCCGGGGAGGCAGGTCAGAGGTTAACTGTTGAAATGCTGAGCAGCTGTAGCCCCCAGACTCACAGGCAAGGGGAAGGGATGGAACACAGCAGGATGTCCAGCCTGGGCAATCTTGCTCAGGACCTTCCTCACTCAGTCAAGTTGCTCCAGCACAACCTGGCAAGAGAAGACTCAAACTTCCCAGGGCAAGGGGAGTTGAATTGGGCTTCCAGGACCCAATGCATTGGTGTGACAGAAACTCTCCAAACCTTCCTTCCCTCTTCCTCCTCCTCCTCTCCAGCCCTGGCAGCACATCTCCACAATGGCCGCATAATGACAGCGCCCTGCCATTTGCCTAGCAGGGCTCCTACAGCTGGTGTCTCTGGGCATGGGCCTCCTGAGTACGCCTATCTTAACTGACTTTAATCTTTCCACAAGCTGTTTCTGGGGCAATGTCAGAGTGTTTTGTCAGTGCTGTTCACATTGCCCCTGCCCTGCTAGGGCAGTTTTCCAGGCAGGGCAAACATGTAATCATCACCACCTTCATGTTTCTTTTTCTTTCTCATTTCCCTTTTCCCGCCCCCATATTTTCTCCCTAAAGATTGCCTAATTTCCACTCAGGTGCAGGTGGCAGTGTGTGCCAAGTGCTGCATGCCAGCCCCTGGGCCATGCAGAGCCAACATCCTCCATCCCACTGGAGGTACAGTGCCTGCAGGGTCCACTCCAAGCCCCTCCACCCAGGGATATAATCTTCAGTTGCATATCCCAGCATGATATTAGGTGGAGGGAGCTGGGCCACTTCCATCAGCATCCCTGGTGAGACGACCTGGCTCATTGGAGAGCAATGAGTTCTGCTGGAGAGCAGCCCTACCATGGTCCTCATCTCCAGTTAACTGTGCAAAACCAAACCCTTCCAATAGGTCTCATCTTCTCATGTTCCCCACTGTGGGAAAAGCAAAACCTGTGTTGCCACGGGGCTGGTAAGGAAGGCAGAGAGCATGCCAGACCCTCATGCAACTACCAGGGCAAGCTGCTGTCTTCCTGCACCTCCTCAGCTCACACCTCACAAGACACAGAGGGGGAACATGCTGGTGGCAGAGCTCACCAGGAAACGGTGCTTTCTGCAGGAAAAACATATATTTTTCATTATTTTCTCTTTCTGCTCTTATTATTTTTCAGAGGGTGGAGGTGAATTGAGCGGGGGGATTCCCCTAAAAGTTTATATTACAGAGGAAAAAAATATCCATTTTCTGTCTAATCAAGAGAATTGTCTTGATGCAGACAAATATCACTGCCCAGAGGGCTGAATTGCTTCTGCTTACAGTTGCTGAGAAGTACACTTTGTTAGATGGGAGTTTGATGAAAACATTAAGTGGTGGCAAAAACGGAAATTTTGCAGAGATAGCTGCTGGAACCCTCAAAAAGGTCATGCTTTGCTGCTGAAAAGGCTTTTAAACCTTTCTTTGGACCAGATCTTTCAGCAGGTTGGCTTTGTCACAGAAGAAAGAAATGGTTAGGGATACAGGATGACACCACTTTCATAGGGACAGACACAGTGAGGAGAGATGGGATAAGGAAAGAAGGTCACGCAGTGTTAGCACACAGGCAGGAGGAGTGAGCTGGGACTGACTGGTGGATAAGAAAGAGCATGGCTGGGGTTTTGCTTGGGGAATTTTAGTCTCCTAATTCTAAATTTGGTACTGGTAACTAGCATTTTCCCCCCAAAAAATATTGGTAGAGTAGTTCAAGGTGCTACAAAGGTGATGCCATGCAAATTTCTGGTGGGAAATACAGCTGTCTCAAAACATTGATAGCCTGTGGTTTCATTTATGTGGTGGATGCTAATGAGTCTAATGTTTCTAAGGAGAGCTGTCTGAAAAAATGGATTTGGAGTTGTTTTGTTTCATGAGTAGCTCTGAAAAGTCAGGAAGGAGAGAATTAGTTCAGGATGCAACTAAGACTATTTATTTAAATTACAGCAAACGTGAAAGGTGAGGAGAAAATGCTGCACTTTCATTTGGAGCAATTTACAAGTAAAATGGAGGGGAATTTCAAACTGAAATAAACATTGCAAATGCACTTTCTTGGAATTTTTTTTCTCAGGACAAACAGTTTAGTAAAGCCAGCACTAATGCTCAAAACTGTTTGTCACCAAATTTGCATTTTTCACACTGGGGAAGTTTCAGGGGAAAGAATTTCACCCATCCCCAGCTCTGAGCCTGGGAATCAAGGATATCTCCAAGCCACTGTGTGAACTCAACTGGACGTATGCATGCAACATCTCACTGCTGAGGATACATCCCAGACCAGGTTTTGCATATGGTATTTGGGCAGCTCTGTCCTTTTTAACATTTGGCAAGGTGTCCCTGTGATGTGGTGTCACACAGGGAGTGACCACAGAGAGTGACCCGCATGAACTCCTAGCCGAGTTTATGTGGGCCACTCTCCTCCCCACAATGGCAGAGGAAATGAGGCAAATGTCCAGTCTGAAGGCAAAGGAACCCAACTCAAGTCTTGATACCACACTGAAATAGCCTGTCTCAACCAGGTCACAGATCCAGAGATAAGCTATCACTCCCAAGAACCCAACACGAGGTCCCCACCTTGACTGTATAGCTGCAAAAAAAATCCACCCCACCCTTCTTGGCTTTTCTGCCTGATAAAATTCGTCTCCTGATGAGGGACATGGCAACCACTTCCCTGCTTCAGCACCCAGGGCTGACCCTCCCAGGACGCAAGGGCAGGCAGTCACACAGCCCAGCCTGGGTGGACCTCGGCCAGCCCTGTCTTTCTGAGGTCCCAGTGAAAATGACAGTGGTTAATACAATTAGCCAGCCAAGGTTAGGAGCAACATTTTTCTCAGAGGTAAGTTAAGCAAGAGGAAATGTTTTTTCATCCAAAATGACCTCGAAGTCTGTTTTACAGACATGTCTATTAACTCTTTAGTGGCAGCAAGGTTTGGAGAAACCCCTAACAGCTTTCACGAGTCTTTCAGAACACATTGAGACGGAGCAGCTTCGGAAATGGTTCCTATTTTCTGAAATGGCCCAAAGGAACACCATTAGGGTAGCCTCAATTTCCTATGTTCCAGAAGCTAGGCAAAGAAACTTTTATATAACCAGACATTTTTAAATCCAACCCCCATTTTTCTTTTCCATCACTTTAATCATTCCCTCTGACCTGCAACCCAAATAATGAAGCAATGTGCTGGAAGCTGAGAACCATTCATTAATGTTTACGAGACATGAGATAATAGGGGAAGAGAGCCATAGAAATAGCATGTATGAATAAATGACAGAAATAATATGTTCAGTCTTTGTGATTACTCATGCTCCCAGAGCTAAGCAGGTGCACAAGTTTTTACGGGTTTGGGCCTTGGTTTGATCCAAAGGTACCTTCAGATCAGGCTGTTTACTCCACGAGCAGAGCACTCACTGGATTCACTTGGCTGCGGATAGGGAGGAGGAAGCTGTCAGATACCAGGAATTTGGCACTATCACTGTGTCACTTCAGCCATGTTAGCGATCTAGAGGAAGGTCACTCACCAAAACACTGTGTTGATAAATGCCACAGAAGTGCAGAGCTGGGCAGGCCCAGAAGGACAAACACTGTTTAGGTTTTACAGTGCAAATTACACTAGGAATGGAAAAGTGTCTTTCCATTTTCCTGATACCAGACATTCCTGGGAGCATAGGCCGTGGCTGCTTTATTTTTAAAATCAACAAATTCTACTGAAGAAAAAGCATTTCTTGATCTTGTGACTGCCACAGCAGAAAGATCCATCCCCTTGCAGGCAGGCAATGTGCTTCCTGCCAGCTGGGCTCGCTTGCTGCCTGAACCCTGTCCCAGCGATGCACAAGCTGTCTCTTATCTGGCAGGTTGAGCTGGAGCAATGGGATTGAGACATTTCAAGATATCATCTGAGAGGGCAAGATAAATCAAGGTGAGTCGATTTGTCAGACTCTGCTGCGCGCTGTAAAGCACACAGCCAGTGTGTTGCTCCCAGAGCTCCGGCTGCACTGTGTGCTAACAGCACCTTCGCAGCACATTGAGCATCCCATCACATGTCCGGTGTATACAGCCAGGCCCAGGCATGCCACATTCTGGGAAAAAGGGGCTGCTCTGCAAGGTCAGGGGGATGCTACAGCCTCATCCAGCTCTCATCATGCACACACATCATTGTGCCTGGGAAAGGCCAAGGCCATTCTTCCTAACTGTTTTGCCGTAACATCCCCTAAGTGATCCCGAGCATCTTGTCCTAACTGGAGTAGTCATATCAAAGCTGGATAGTGTGAAGAAAAGCAGCTTCTCTCTCCTCACCGTGAAGTTGGGTATTGTGCAATGGAAACGCCTGCACAGTATGTTTTATGTAGAAAAGTGTTTTGCTCCAGAAAACGCTAAACTGATCCTGCTTCCATTTTTCTGGCTGCATGTTTGTAGTCCCTTATCTCTGCACTATGCCACAGCATGCTGTGCCTGAAGGCTCCTGCCTCATCACCAGGCTGCACGGCCTCATAGATGCAACCCTTTATTTAGTCCACTATTGTACTGGCTACTTTGTACCAGTTGAAACATCTTATCTCCTTAGCTGGATCAAGGTCTTCCCTCTCTGTGTTGCAGTTTAGCAGCCTGGCGCATTGAAATGGCAAGTTTCAGCTATTGCCAACTGTCCTGAGTCTCTGCAAAAGGCACCACATTTCCCTCCGACATGATTGCTTTACAGACTGGCTTAAACCTCACCTACCTGCAATGGAGCATAAGCCCTTGCTTTCAGCTAAGGAAGTGTTCAAGGATCCTGGAGCATAAGCCCTTGCTTTCAGCTAAGGAAGTGTTCAAGGATCCTGGTGGATAAGGATGGAGTTAAGTCTGTGTGTCCCTAAAAAAGTGCCCAAGTGGAGATATTCAGCTTGACACATGGGGCTGGCAGAAGCGGTGTTCAGAAAGCCTAAGAAGGCAGGAATAGCCAGGAGTCCCATGCTACCTGCAGGGTGGGGATTATTTCCACTTGTTGGGGCAGAAATCTCTCCACTTCAGAGCCGGAAGAGCACAGTGGCAAGGTTGCATCCCCATCCTGAATGACACAGTGGCATCTGAGAGGCAAAGGCAGAGCAGGATGGACAGCAAGCCCTGGCACTGTGCTCCAGGTGAGCAGGATGTACTGCAGCCAGCAGCAAACCAAAAATTAGGTCTGTCCAAGTGAGCTTGGCAAAACACGGCTATGCCTGAGTGCAGCTCCCAGGAAAGCTGATTTGGGTAGGTGGGATCAAAAGGGTCTTCTGCTCGGCTGCTGCATGGTACAGTGCAGGCACTGCTCCCCACAGCAATATCTCTAATAGAGTAATGGCACTGTGTAAGGAGAGTAAAGCAACATTCACTATAGTAGCAGCACCATGCACATCTGGAGGGTTCTGCGACATTAGTTAACTTTTCTGTCCTTCCTCTATCATGAAAAACCAGATATCCACCTCCTGCTATAGGGTCTGCAAAGAGAAGAGGTGGAGACCCGTATTTCCCAAAGCCTGCCCTGACTTTCTGTCCTTTATTTTAACCCTGGCCATACAGGATCAGCATGGGCACAGCCCAGCTCCAAGCCAGGGCACAGCCAGTGCTCTGACTTGCTCAGCACCAGCCCAGCAGGCCCAGGGGACCCCAAATGGGGGTTGTGTTTGAACAGCAAGTTCTCTGATGTAGCCATCTGGGTGACCCATAAAAGTACTTGTAAGGCATAGCCAGCCCTCTGCGAGATGCTTCTTCATAGTGAGATGAAGGGCCTCTGTAGGGCATCTGGTTTTCTGCGCCCACTACAAAAGCAGCACAACTAGCCAGCCCTAGCGAGGATGCTCATGCTGGGGTACCTGCCTAGGTACATGCTGCAGCCCAGCAGCAGGTCTAGAGGAGAAGCACACCATACCATCTGCCCCCTTCCCTCTTCACAGCCACTCATGTCCTCACCAGCTCTCTGCAGAAGTTGTTAAACCTCCAGACCAAAATTGTCAGTACTTTTATTACTGTCACAGCATCTCCTTCTATGATGGGGCTACAGAACTGATGGACAGGGGTAGAGCAGTTGGCATCATCTACCTGGACTTGTGCAAAGCATTTGACACTGTCCCTCACGACATCCTTGTCTCTAAATTGGAAAGACATCAATTTGATAGGTGGACCACTTGGTGGATAAAGAACTGGCTGGATGGCCGCACACAAAGAGTTGTGATCAATGGCTCAATGTCCAGCTGGAGACCAGTA